>RJWK010026970.1:0-26725 GCA_004363435.1 Platanista minor | reverse complement strand
AAAAAGACAGTGCTTCCCTGGTGGCGCAGTGGTTGAGAGTCCGCCTGCCGATGCAGGGGACACGGGTTTGTGCCCCGGCCCGGGAAGATCCCACCTGCTGCGGAGCGGCTGCGCCCGTGAGCCATGGCCGCTGAGCCTGCGCGTCCGGAGCCTGTGCTCCGCAACGGGAGGGACCACAGCAGTGAGAGACGCGTGTACCGCAAAAAAAAAAAGAACAAAAATATTTTAGCCCTTTAAAAACCCATTCCAGTAAAAGCCATGCCAGTTAGAATGGGGGCATTTGTTTCACACCGTTTTCTGTGGCCATTAATCCAGTGGCCCCATGTGCCAAATGCCCTGTCAAGTACAAAGGACAGAGAGGTGACTTAGACATGGCTGTGGCCCTTTGAAACTACCTTGTTCTTCAAGAGGCTGTAGCTGAGGAACACTCTCTATGGGAATCTCTTTTGTAGGATGAAGTGTCCCCCAAGAAACTCTATCCAGCATCTTCCATCCCTGCTCATTCATGACTTATCCTAAAAATGTCTAGGCTGGAGTGAGCTTGAGGAAAAAAAAAAAAAAAAAGAAAGAAAAATGAGAAGTAAATACATTTGACAATAAATTTGAGATCATAAACCTTGGGATTCTTTTTATAATACCACGTACTTCAAAATCAGGCAGTATTTTTCATTCGACACGGATTTAAAGGTAGCTCAAAGAAAACATAGGATTAACTGTAAGTAGTGGGATAGTGAGTGTGAGCCAAGCTTCCAAATAAACACATCAGAGGCTCAGTCTAAAAAAAGGCAGAACACAAATAACCTCCTCTTGATGTGCCTAAAGTTTTGTCTAACTGTTCCCAGGTCATGAACTAATTTGCCAAAAGAGAGGTTAATTCCAGTGCAGCAAGGCAGCATTTCAGGAAACAGGTTTTGTGCATGTGGCCTGTGGAGGCTGGGTCACTCGAGGCCCCACTGGTAGAATGGTGCTCGGAAGAGCACTTCAAAAAACCCTGTAGTGTAGGTTAGTGAATGGGCAATACATTCAGACGTTGGAGAATACGGGCATTTGAAAACACGGCCTTGGCTTATACCCGAATGTTGATGTCTCCTTCATCTAAATACATTTGTTTTGAGAGACTGTGTGACCTTGGGCAGCCTACTTCCATTCCTAGGCTAGGTGTCCTCCTTATAAAACAAGGAGCTTGGATGAGTTGCCCTTTAAAATCCCTCCCTTCCCCAAGGACTCAACACAGGAAGGCTGGCCTCTGCCCCCAGAAGCTTCTAACTTAAGGAGAACAGTCAAGTAGCCAAAGTCCTGGGAGTTCAGCTGCAGGGTGATTTCCATTCACACTCATCTTTCAGAGCCCTGGGACGGGAGGATGAGCAAAGCATGATATCATTTTCAGGCAGAGACCTAAGTTCTCTTTTCAGGTCACATGATTTTTCCTCAAATTTTACACTTCATCATTGGCTGCCCCATCTGACCTAACTCAGTGAGTCTCCTGATTTTCACGTGTGTAGAAGTTACCTGGGGATGTTGTGAAACATGCAGATTCCTGAGCCTTCCTTGCTTCCAACAGTTCTCATTCGGCAGGTCTGGGCTGGGACTAGGAAATGGCATGCTTAACAAGCACCCCAAGTATTCCCATGGATCAGGATTTGAGGAGCACTGTTCTAACTGTTCTGAATTTGGGGTTCATCTCCTCCACATCCTTAGTCTCCAGGGGCCAGGGCCCCATCTGACACTGCAACATAACAGAGAGCAAAGTGAACGGGACATGCCAGGTATTCAATCAAAATTCAAGGAGGAAGTGAATCAATGAATGAGTCAAGCGCACATGATAGGGAAAGTCATTAACTCCATGAACTACCAAGCAAAGCCATGCAGAACTCTTCAGTCAATGCTTGAGAAGCTAGGGTGAGTGGGAGAAGGGGTACAAGGCAGACTCCCAAGGTGGGTCCCTGTTGGGCCACCAGAAACAGTAGGCTGCTGGCAAAGGGTTGCTTCTTCTAACAAGCAAACACGTTGGTCCAGAGGGAGTCCCTAAGCCCCCCACTATATTTTAAGCTGCATCCCTGAAAATGTCAAAAGTGGGATTAAAGTATAAATGATTGTCAATTCACTCCTGTCCTCCTAGTCCTGTGCTGAGCATTATAGGCCTTTTGGGGGTGTAGGGCAGCAGGGGAGGGGAGGAGTTGAGGACGGTCTTTAAATGTAACTGAATAGAGTGAGCTCCACTGTGTCTTGGGGGGATAAAGCAGTTCACAGGCTGCTACTTTTTTGTGACATAGCTTTTACGGGGGGGGGGGGAGAGCCAGAATATTAAGCTCATTACTTCCAGATGGGAAGGTTGGACAAGACAGAGAGGCCTTGGCTCTGAAAGCCTGGACGCCGTGGTGCGATAGGGATGTGACATATTGAAGTAATCGAGATAGATCTGGCTTTAGCCAAGGCTGTCAGATAGATACTTTTTAAAACATTACATGGTTTGTAACAAGGTATTGTGTATCCTCTCAGAAACCCTGCCGCCTCAGTCTCTGGGAAGACGGTGGGGGGAAAAGTGTGCTTATTTTGCTTGAGTTACTAAAGCTCCTTTTATATATGAGGAATTTGGCATCTCCTGGCTGGGAGCGGCTGAGCCAACAGTCCGATGCACTTGTAATGTAGATCATGCTAGTGACTCGCTAAGTAAGTCCAGGTGCTTGCATAAGAGGCAGAATCCTAAGCACTCCCTTCTTTGAGCCCTGAAGCAATCATGGCCCAGCGCCTCAAATGAGCCTCAAATCTGTTTAATAAATCATCTGTCTATTTATAGAGTTAATTCCACGGAGAAATTCTTCAGGCTGTCTGGTGGGACCTCTTCCACTAGAGGGCGCCAATGCCCACCTTATTCATTCTAGGCTGCTCTTGTTTTACCAGGCATGTCAGCTCCCCTGGAAGCCCTTTGTCCCGTCCTTTCTCTCATGTGACCTTTACGCCCTACATGCACGCAGGGTGGGGATGCTGAAGAAAACCCAGGCTTCACTGAAGAGTGTCCTCCTCCAGTGTCCACAGTGAGAGTTTTATTCTGGGGTGGAAAGGGAGAGTAGGTCCAGCTGCCTTTGGAAATCTCCAGTTTGCACCATACTAGTTTACTTGGAATTCTCTTAGTCAGGGGACAGACGGCTCCTTCCTTGGTGAAATTCACACCTGAGAACAGGTTGGGACGTCCCTATGGACCTGGTGTCTGCTTTGCATTTCAAAGGCTGGGGACTGTTAGGCTCATATTTTGATTAAAAGTTTGTATTAACTTCTCCCCCCCTTTCAATGTAATTCCAGGATATTTAATTTCAACCAATCATCTGAGGGGAGGGGGGTGGAGGAACTTGATGTGAAACAGCACACAGGGAAAGCCAGCCAAGTAAGAAAAGAGAGCGGCTCAGGGCTGTGTAGATGTGACAACTGAAATCTCTTTTGTTCTCCCAGGCAGGCTCTGAAACCAAAGTCCCTCAAGGACAGAAGATCTACCTCTGAGCTTGGGATCAAGATGACCAGTTGTCCAGGCTGGCCTCCCTGCTGGGGCAAGTCCTTGAGAGTTTCCTGGCTTCGGCCACCTGGTTGGACTTTGCGGAGAGGAACGCCTACCATTTGCCACTGGCTGTGGGGATATGGAGAGAAAATTAGCAAGTCATCAGAAAAGCCACTCTCTGGAGACTGTGGTGGACATTAGTTATAATGTCCTAACCTCAAAATGACTCAAACTTCAGGTTACAATGGTTACACTGAGATGAACAAAGGAACATTAGTCAAACGTTAGTCCCCCTTGACCTTGCTGTAGGGTGATGGTCAGTTGTTCAAATGTCTACAGGGTCCAGGCAGGTAATGCAAATGTAATTATGAAAGCATTCCTGCCACAGAGCAAGCGCACAATAAATATTTGTTGACCGAATGAGTGAATAAAAGTGGGTATGGTAGGAGGCATTAGGGAATGGTGGGCACATGGAAGGGTATGTGCCTTCCATGTTAAACTGGAAAGCACATGCCCTGTTTTTGGTGTTTAAAAATTATAGTTTTGGGGGGGCTTCCCTGGTGGTGCAGTGGTTGAGAGTCCGCCTGCCAATGCAGGGGACACAGGTTTGTGCACCGGTCCGGGAAGATCCCACATGCCGCGGAGCAGCTGGGCCCGTGAGCCATGGCCGCTGAGCCTGCACGTCCGGAGCCTGTGCTCTGCAACGGGAGAGGCCACAACGGTGAGAGGCCCGCGTACTGCAAAAAAAAAAAAAAATTATAGTTTTTTAAAAACATGACTTTAAATATCTTCTGACCCAAGGGCTACTGATTTGTAACTCTACATTCACTTATATATATATTTAGGCCTACTTAAAAGACTAAGAAAGAGGAAAATAAATTTGGTAATATGGGAAGTCCCAAATCTGCCCAATTGAGCTTGACTTTAATATCTTATCTTTGTTCATAAATACAGTCCTATTTTCCCTTCTACTTACCCACTTTGGATTAGGTAAACTCAGTCACTTTGGAAATATTATGTACAGATGGTACTATACTGAATGAAGGATCATAGCAACATTCTCTACTGCAGATCTCTATATGGAGGGCAGGCCGATGAGCTAATGATCAATCCCTCAAGAAAAATCCCCATCAACAAAACCACAAAGTTATGATGGAGCCAGAGGGAAACCTGGCCTGATTTTAGACCTGGTCATGGAACTGGTCTCTCCTTAATTCACAGGACTCTTTGTGAGGACCCATGAGTTAGTATCATGGGTTTTATAAAGCCCTTTAGAGAAAGGGCTTTATAAATTGCAATGTGCTGAGTGAGTATAAAGGATTCACACTATCAATTTGGGGGAGAAACTGGAGGAACGGTTCTCATGCAGGTTTGTTACATTAGATTATTGGCATGGTTCTCTATGCCTGAATTTCCCCCTGAAGCTGTCTCTGACTTGAGTTAAGGAGCCCATAGCTCATGTTTGCCAGTTACCTCTGACCATCAGTCAGTACTCACCTGCAGCTCTGCCCCATCCTTAGAGTGGATGTGAGGGGGATGAGCCTTGGGGCCGGACACTCCATAGCCTGCTCTCTGTGCTCTGCCTCCTCCAAACCCCAGCAGTGGGCCCCACTCTCAGTCATTCATTGTTTGCACTTCTTTACTTTCTACATCTATCTCAACAATACTTAGTTGCCTATTTCCTACATTATATTTTAGGTAAATGTGCAATATTATTTCATCCTGGAGCTGAGGGGGATGCACCTAGCATTGCTTATAAGCAGGTAAAGTGGACAGGGTGGCCGAGACCAGCTCTTACTGCCAGAACCCAGCCCTGCTTCCTAGTCTGGTGAAGGCAGATGCTTGGAGTTATGTTTCTAATAAGACGCATGGATTTGCACTGCCTAATGATCAAAGTCAACCTCCTAGCCCTGGAATTCGAGGCTCTCCAAATCTGGCAATATCTTTCTTATCCTCCCCCACTTCCTTATAAGCACCCCCAGCTTCAGGCACCTCGGATCACCCCCCTTCCACATACACATCCCACTTTTTCTCATGTCAAGCTTTTATCCATACAATTTCTTCTGCCTGAAGTTTTTTTTCTGCAACGTCTGCCTGCTATAATCATGAGCATTTTCAGAGAGAAATGTTTATACACCCCTGTATTTCCATAAAGAGAGAGAGGCAAGGTGGAGGGTTTCACCATCCTCTCTGGGAAAAGAAAGGATAGAGAACACTTCCAGCTCTTCTCTCCAACTTTCACCCATTCTTCTTAGACAAGAGGAGTCACTTTGACCAGGACCTCAGTACACTGGGCTCCGTCCCACCCCTCCCCCCTTTGTAGGATTCTACTTGCTCCCTTGGGCCAGGGCTCAGAGGCCATCAGGAGGCCCTGCTGTCAGTGTGTGCTTCTCCATCAAGGCAGGACTGGCCCGAAGCAGCAACCCCCGCTGCAGTAGGAGGGTGAGCACATCGCTCTGCAGACCCAGGCCTGCCCTCACCAGGCTCTCCCAAGCTTTAGGCTGAAAGGTGTATTCTCCTTCATTCTGGTTCTACCTCTCTTGCTTTAATTGGCTCTGAATACTGGTGGGGGTGGGGTGCGGTGGGTGGGGAACAAGTTATTAGGTATATCCTCCAATCTCCAAATCCAAATATCACATCTTCACAGAAGTCTCCTCTGCCCCCCTCACCTGATGCTCTCAGGCCCTCTCTCCTTCCTCTCTGGGTAACTCCCGCAGGATTTCAGAATTGTACTTCATTTGCTCATCCTGGTGTTCAACACAAACTTACAGGTGTTTGGAGAGCTGGGATTCTCCTGACTTTTGACGTGATAAGTCACATTTCAAGTTGCTATTTCCTCTGAACATCCAGTTCTTGGCATTTGTGTGGTATAATGAGAAGGAAATTGGACAGAAGGCCAATGAAATTGACCTTCTCAGACTGAGGCCTATAAAATATTGAGAGCCTTTTAGGAGCCAACAATGGTGCTAGGTGCTTTTTGAGGCATAATCTTGAGAGAGTTGAGTAACTGATCTCCTTTTTATGATGATGGTAGCTGAAGCTCAAAGACAAAACAAACAATACCAGAAATAACAATAAGGAAACTGTGCTCTGCTCACATAGCCTATGGTTGGTAGACCCAGAGCTGAGACCCAAAACCCTTGACCTTGAATGCTCTGATCCTGTGTCTCATCACACATATTCTCTCTGTGCCTCTTGCAGTCACTCTGCAGCCACAGAGTAACCTATAAAACATATCTGTAGCAGCACAAGGCCATTCAGGGTGCAAATGTGCTAAAGACTCCACACAGGGCTGATCCCCGTGGCCTTGTATATTCATGGTAGGTTTAATGGAAGGATCAGGATTGATTGGAGCCCTGGAAGGAGAATTCTTAAGTAGGCAGAGAGGACTGGGAGGGGCATTCTAGGCAGAGGGTCCCACAGTAACCAAGGAGCAGAGGCCAAGTAGATTGAGGGAAATCCAGAACACAGTGAATTGACCAGCCTAGCCTGACCCAAGGTTGATGTTGGGATGAGATGGGAGGTGGAGCTAGAAAGGACAGTTAGGTCTTTACCTAATTGGTTTTTCAACTTGGGATGAACCATGGTATCACCGTTTTGAAAATACATATCTCCAGTCCCTAGTCCTATTGAATCAGAATCTCAAGGAATGGGTTGGGGCAATTATTATCATCTTTTTAATCTTCCACAGATAATTCTGATGCTGAGTAGAGGCTGAAAAGCACTGAGAAGGAAAGCCATAAAGCAGACACAGAGCACTGGGTTTAGATTCATTTCAGTTCTTGTCTTGGCATCTATAGTGCTCTGAGTTGGGGCAAACCACCTCAGTTTTCTGCTTTTTAAGATAGGAGCAATCATAGGAGTGTCTACCTCCCTCAAAAGTTCATTATGGTGAGAAAGCAAAATGTTGTATTTGAAAGCACTAGCACAGCACACGCCCAGAGGAAAACAGAGGTAAAGGTGAGCTGATTCTCTGAATTGGGAGGTGCTGCAGGGTGCTGGTGTTTGGGGCTGGTAGGGCACACAGGGAGGAATGAGCGTTGAGGATCAGAGAGTTCTGGAGAAGGGCTAATGCAAAGATTCAGGTGTGAGCTGATAAAGTACAGAGATGGTGAGGCCCTGAGGACATCTGTGTGGCCACAGGCCAAAAGGATTCCAGTTCTCTGTGGTGAAAAGGAAAGCAGTATCCACATCTAAAAATAAAACAAGCTTCTCCCAACACTGGCCTGGGTGCCCTGAAATGACTGCATGGCAATGAGATGCAGTTCTAGCTTAAGAAAGTTGGCTCTTTTAATACAAATTCACAATCAGCTTTACTGGGGGAAAATGCCCATGTAACGTGACTTCCAGAATATTGCTAATGAGAGGACTGTCCAGGCAGGAGGCCCTGGGGGCTCTGATTCTGGCATCTTCCATCAGATGGGGGGGAAGGACAGGGGACCAAAACCCTGGAGGTTTAACAGAAGCTGAGCTGCCATTCCATACTCCCGATGCTCCCAACTTGATCCCTGGAGCAATTCCCTCTGATGCTGAAAGAGTCACTATACCTCAAGGTGGGGTGGGGCTGCCTGCCCCACTTCTACCCCTCCTGGAAGCTGCAGGACCCATTATCTCATGAACTTTCCCCATATCCCTTGGAAATAAGTATTTCCTTATGGTAATGATTGTTATTCTCATTTTACAGCTGAGCACATGGAGACAGAGAGATGGTCCTCAAAAGAGGGGGACATTTTCTTCCTTTTCTCTGGACTCCGTCAAGTTCAAATCATAAAACGGAAAACACAGGGACGATCTCTGAGTATTTCCAAGCCCAACGTAGCAGGGCGCAGCGTTAGGAGAAGGAATGTTTATTGTGCGTTTTGTGTGCTGCAAAATTTATGTTCAATTTTTTGGGGATGGTGGATAGCTCTTTTTATTTTCATATGCCCATAAAGAAAGATGGGGTTTCTGAAATAATCTTGTGGATCCTGTATTTTGCATATGAGGAAATCAAGGCCAAAAGAGGGAAACTGTTAAACAGGCTCTGAGGGGAAAAACTGAGCTCCCAACTCCTAGTTGCATTTATGACCTGCTGCACACACACCACCCCCCCAGCCCCAGCCTAAACCGTTTCACATGAGCTGTGGGCTGACTATCCAAGTAAAGGCACATCCAAGGGTAATTCTGCCTTTCCTCAAGGTCGTCGTGAGAGCCTGGCTAGAGGCTGGACTTATCTGCAAAGTTTGAGAAACATACTGAAATTATCAAGACTTGGAACACGGCCATTGTTTGCACTGATGTTTCACTGCCTTATCGAGGAGATCCTAGGCTTGAACTTCTCAAGGTTTAGCCAGTCAGTTTTATTTACCTCATCAGGAGCCCTGCAATCTTAGGCTGGTCCCCCAGGCCTCGGTTGAGGATTCGGGGAGGTATGGGAGACATACTGGCTCCACAGTCCTCCAGTGACTGACCAGGGATAGGAGTTCTGGGAAACCTCCCCAGCCTGAGAGCAGCTTGGGCCCTGGGCCTGGTACAAGGAGGGGCACAGATGGGGCAGCCTGGATGGTTGCTGTCTGGGTGTCTTCCCAGGTGGAAGATAGGCCATCAACATAGAGCCGTGGGTTTGAGATACAAGAACCAGCATAGCGGTCCGTACAGGGCGACCCCTTTCTATACAAGTGATCTGTTACTGGAGACTTCCCACAATTACAGATGTGAGTAGTCCAAACTAATTTTCTTATAGGCAAAAAGAAGAAAGGATACGTTTTTGAGACTTACAAATTTATCCATACCGTAAAATAACTAATGTGTTTTTGCTTTTAAATTTACTTTTAAAACAATAAATGCATAATATATAAAGAAAGATTTTCAGGAAACTAAGAGAAGTTTGTTAATTTTTTTTTCCTTGAGGTTACCTCTAATGTTTTCCTAAATCAACTCTAAATCAACTGCTTGAGTTATCCTGGCAGATATTTGACAAGTTTCATAGTATTTTATCACATCTAAATCTATTTTGTTATGTTTTTATTCTCAGGAATGTTTCCCAGCAAAAGCACTATCCTTGCCACTTAATGTACCCTTGGATAGCATTGACATAAGATATAGAAAAAACGCGTATATTATAAGAGCACTGAGTAATGAAAGAAATAGCGGGAAGAGTGTTCCACCCTACTTGCTTGGGTGAGCAACAGAATGGACAGGCTAAGGATTTGTGTTTGCTGATGAATAGAGCATTGCCATGGAACAATAGTGAAAATTTAGCCCTATTGATCATTAGGCAATTCTCAATTTTTACAAATTTTGGAGATTTGAGTAATTTTGAATTTTTGTCATTTTGTGTACTATGTTTGAATTCATCTACCTTTCTACTGTACTATAAAATATACAAAATACTGTGGAAGTTCAGAGAAGGGAGTGGAGGAAAAATACTAGAATCAGTATTAAAACTCACAACTCTCACTTCTGGACAATTTTATATATGATTTACTCAGCAACATATCGTCTAAAGATCCACCAGGCTTATATTCTTAGCACATTTGACACACCCCATTGCCTCTTTTGGGGAAGATCATTGCCAAGAAGTCATCATGTTAGGCACATTTATTTTATTCTATTCCCATGACAATACTATAATGTCCGTTTCTTTATGGTCAAGTTCCTATTGAATATTGTGTCATTTCCCTGTGTCTCTAGTCTCTCTAGAATTGTGGGCCCTTGCGTCCTGGCTGCTTTGGCAGTTTTGAACTCCAGTGTTTATCTCCCTAGCCTCTTAGCAGCTATTCTTTGCCAGGCTTTGCAGACTCTCTCAATTGGCAAATGCACCAGATCAAAGCAGTGTCAAAAACTGTGCACACAACCTAGCCCCATAAATCTTGGCTATTACAGTAGCTTTCCACTGCCTTTTATTTTATCTACTTGTCTTATTGTTCTCAGCTAGAACAATGGTTTGCTAGAGCTACTGTGCATAACCAGAAGTGGAAGATAACATATGCTTTTGAGATTTGTATATATAGATCTGGGCTCTGCCTTTTAGCAGATGAATAGAATTTACATACACAGTACATTGTATTTATTTATAGATGGATATTTGGGTGTTTTCCAATTTTCACTGTTAAAAACAATGCTGCAATGAATATTCTTGGATGTGTTTTCTTGTGCACATCTTTCAGAATTCCTCTAGAATATACATCTGGAAGTGGAATTGCAGAGCCAGAGAGGATGCTCATTTGTAATTTCATTACTTATTGCCAATTTTCTTTCCACAGTAGATGATCCACCTTTACGTTTCCCCCAGCAGTGTATGAGTGTTTCTGTTTACCACTATCTTTGGTAATTGTGAAGCCATTTAATTTCTGCTCATCACATGGAAATGGGTGGTATATCTTCTTATTTTATTAGTGGGGTTCTCAAGTTCATTTCATTTCAGGGTTCTACTTCTGGAAACGCCTGTTCACATCCCTGGTCAATTTTATTTTTTATTTTTTTGTGGTACGCGGGCCTCTCACTGTTGTGGCCTCTTCCGTTGCGGAGCACAGACTCCGGACGCGCAGGCTCAGCAGCCATGGCTCATGGGCCCAGCCACCCTGCGGCATGTGGGATCTTCCCAGACCGGGGCACGAATCCGTGTCCCCTGCATCGGCAGGCGGACTCTCAACCACTGCGCCACCAGGGAAGCCCCCTGGTCAATTTTTGAATGAGTTTTTGTCTCTTCCTTATGAATCTATTTTTTTCTTCTGGTTTTATTGACATACAATTGACACATAGTACTGTAATGTTTAAGGTGTACAGCATAATGGTTTGACTTACACACATCATGAAAGGATTGCCATTATAACTTTAGTAAACATCCATCAACTCATATAGATGTTCAATCAAAGAAATATAAAAATGTTTTTTCCTTGTGATGACAACTCTTATTTACTCTCTTATCAACTTTCATATATAACATCCAGCAGTGTTCATTATATTTGTCATGCTGTACATGACACCCCTAGTACTTATTTATCTTTTAACTGGAACTTTGTACATTTTGACTGCCTTCATCCAATTGCCCTTACTCCCACCCTCTGCCTCTGGTAACAGCAAATCTGATCTCTTTTTCTTTGAGTTTTTTGTCTGTTCATTTGTTTTTGAAGTACAATTGACCTACAACACTATGTTAGAGATATCAACTCACACCTGTCATAATGGCTGTTTTCAAAGGGACAACAAATAACAAAAGTTGACAAGGACATGGAGAAAAGACAGCCCTCATGCACTGTTGGTGCGAATGTAAATTGGTGCAGCCTCTATGTAAAACAGTATGGGAGTTCCTCAAAAATTAAAAACAGTCCCACTCCTGGGTATTTATCCAAAGAAAATTAAAATACTAATTAGAAAAGATGGACACTCTTATGTTCATTGTAGCATTATTGACAATAGCCAACATATGGAAGTAAATCTAAGTGTCCATCAAATGATGAATGGATAAAGAAGTACACACACAATGGAATATTGCTCAGCCATAAAAATAATGAAATCTCATCATTTGCAACATCATGAAAGGACCTAGAGGGTATTATGCTAAGTGAAATAAGTCAGACAGAGAAAGACAAACACCGTATGATTTTCCTATGTGGAATCTAAAAAACAAAACAAATGAACGAATATAACGAAACAGAAGCAGAATCATAGATACAAAGAAAAAACAGGTGTTGCCAGAGGGGAAGGGTGTGGGTGGAGAAGAGAAATATGTGAGAGAGAAAGAGGTACAAACTTACAGTTGCAAAATAAATGAGTCATGCGTATGAAATGTACAGTGTGGGAATATAGCCAATAATTATGTAATACCTTTGTATGGTGACAGATCATAACTACACCTATTATGGTGATCTTTTTGAAATGTATGGAAATATCAAATCACTATGTTGTGTAGCATGAATCTATTTATGCAACCTGCATACCAATTAATCCTTGGTTTGTTATATATGTGGCAAATCTATCTGAAAGTATTTATTGAGTGCCTTCTACATGTAGTGCTAGGGACATGGGGGTGAATAAGACAGACTGGGTCTCCATTTTCATGGATCATATGTTCTGGAAGGGGGAACAGATTATCAACAAAATTAATCAATATTTATTTATTTATTTAACTAATAAAATACTATAGAAGAAATTCTATATAAATAAAAGAGGAAAATGAGATGAAGAGTGATGGGTGTGGAAAGTGCTACAGAAGGATGGAGAGGTCACAGAAAGCCTCAAGCTGAGGCTGGATGAAACAAAAGAGCTCTATGAAGCTAAAGGGAGGGTGTTCTCCCATAGGGGTAAGAAGTAGTCCCAGGTCCTGAGACAGCATCAACTGGGCATTTAGTGTTTTCTTTCTATGCACCCATCCTCCAAAGGCCACCATCCTCTGCTCCAGCAAGGCCACGAGTATTGCTGATCCGAGTCTGGGTTGCAGCAGGCAAGATGTACAGATTATTCTCTGTTACAATAAGATGCGTTTAGCTCACCCCCCTCCCCTGCCAGTGATAATAACTGAAGACGAGGGAAGTCTGTCTTTCACAGAGCACAGCTCATGCCATCTGGACAGCATCCTGACTAACACAATGAGCATCCTGGATTCAGATAACCCAGGTTCACATCCTCCTTCCGTCATCTTAGCTGAGACCCTAGAGGGAGTTCTCTAAACACTCTGTGCTTCAGTTTCTCCTTGTGTGGAATGAGGGTCATATTTGTTGTAGGCAGGCCTCTCAGATGTCCCCCGGTGATCTTTGTCTCTTGGGTTCCATGTCCTTGTGTAATTCTCTCTGAATAATGTAGGCTGGACCAAGTGACTCACTTCTAATAACTAGAATACGGTAAAACTGATAGGATGCCACTTCTGACATTAGGGTTTTGTTTTGTTTTGTTTTAAAGATTAGACTTTTACTGAATTAAACTGAGATGTAAATTCATGACTGATTCATACCTTGAAAAATAAGGAAGGCTAGGTTGCATTAGGAGGATTGATAACGAAGGAAACACTGAAATGTAACATAAATCAAATAATTTGCATTATCCAGAGCTGAGAAATAAATAGCATAGTATAACTATTGTTCCCAATATCCAATAGAATTTAAGCCATCACTGCAGAAACAAACAGCTTATATAATCTTTTTTTTTTTTGTAGATTCCACATATAAGCTATATCATGCAATATTTGTATTCCTCTGGTTTACTTCACTTAGTATGATAATCTCTAGGTCCATCAATTTTGCTGTAAATGGCATGATTTCATTCTTCTTCTTATGGCTGAGTAATATTCCACTGTATATATGTACCACATCTTCTTTATCCATTCGTCTGTCGATGGACACTTAGGCTGCTTCCATGTCTTGGCTATTGTAAATAGCGCTGCAGTGAACATTTGGGTGCATGTATCTTTTTGAACTATGGTTTTCTCCAGACATGTGACCAGGAGTGGGATTGCTGGGATCATATGGTAGTTCTATTTTTAGTTTTTTAAGGAAACATTATACTGTTCTCCATTGCGGCTGCACCAATTTACATTCCTCCCAAAAGTGTAGTAGGGTTCTCTTTTCTCCACACCCTCTCCAGCATTTATTATTTATAGACTTTTTGATGATGGCTTTTCTGACCGGTATGTGGTGATACCTCATTGTAGTTTTGATTTGTATTTCTCTACTAAGTAGGGATGTTGAGCATTTTTTCATGTGACAGTTGGCCTTCTGCATGTGAGATTAGGTTTGAAAGGTCTGTGACTTCCATCTTGCTGACTCTCTCTCACTCTTTCTTGCTCGCTCTATTTAGGAGCCAGATACATATCAAGGGGCCTAAAGGACGAGGAACTAAGGATGCCTTCCGGCCAGTGTCCACTGAGGAACTGACTCCTACTAACACCCACTGAGCGAAACTGAAGTGGACCCTGCTCCACTGAATGAGATAATGTGACCCTGGCTGAGAATGGATGGCAGCCTTGTGAGAGACCCTGAGCTGGAGGACCCAGCTAAGCTTGGGCCTTGATTCTTAATCCACAGAATAAACGCATGTTATTTTAAGACATGAAGATCTGGGGTAATTTGTTATACAGCGACAGATAACAAATATAATAAACGACCTTATCAGGTGGTGCCTGTGAGGATGACATTATATAATACAAGTAAAGTGCTGTGAACACTGTGTAACACTTGATAAGGACTCCTTAAATGTTGCGGGTGTTATCCTGCTCATTGCCAAGGTTAGGCAATGTGTGCATTATCCAAGGTTGAGGCTGACAACGAGCCTTGTCTCCCACAAATCTCCCTCAAGCCCTCTTGACCACAGATCCGACACAGGGAGCAGTCTTGCAGTTACACATCTCAAGGGCGACTTCTTCAAACAGGTGAGCACTCCAGCCCAGCTCAGCTCTTTCTCCAGGAAGGCTTTGCACACAGACCCCATCCACAAAGCGCTCTCCTTTACTCTGGAAAATTTCCCCCGCTATTTTCAGTGTCTGATGCATATGGTATATGGTCGAGAACTGTATTCTGTCTTCTCATGTCCCCTTCCCCACCCCCAGATCAACTTGAAGCCCACTGAAGCCCAGCAGTGGAACGTTACAGAGCTCGAAGTAGACCGATCAGGTGTGTGTGATCTTGGACAAGCCACAACCTCTCTGTGCCCATTTCCTCATTTGTAAAGTGAAGACAGCAATACCAACGTCAGAGACTAATACCTTCACACCTTTAGCAGAATGCCTGACCTAATATTCACTCAACAAATCTTAGCCACTTCCATTATTATCATGACTTTGTATTTCCCTCCACCCGTGTGCAACACTAGGTACCTGAAAGGGATTCTACATATGCTACAGTTTTTTTTCCTTATCACCTTCTTAGTATATAATTGATTTCTTAATGTTACTCTTTTCTTTTTTTCTTTTTTTCTTTTTGCGGTACGCGGGCCTCTCACTGTCGTGGCCTCTCCCGTTGAGGAGCACAGGCTCAGGACGCGCAGGCTCAGAGGCCATGGATCATGGGACCAGCCGCTCCGCGGCATGTGGGATCTTCCCGGACCGGGGCACGAACCCGTGTCCCCTGCATCGGCAGGCGGACTCTCAACCACTGCGCCACCACCAGGGAAGCCCCTTAATGTTACTCTTTACTCAAGTCCTCTCTCAGTGGAATTCAAGCTTCATTAGTGGGGGGTCTTTGCTTGTATTGTTCATGAATTGATTCCAAGGACCTAGCACAGTGCTTAACATACAGTAAGTGTTCAGGATATTATGACTGACTGAATGATGAATGAATGATAATGATGCTCAAAAGCCACTTAACCTCTCCGAGTCTGCCTTCTCTAAAGAGGAATAACACCACTACTGCAAGGAGCAACTGCTGCTTTTGCCTCCCTGATGTTTCTTCTACATCTAACAACACAGCTCCTTCTTCCTGTGTGAAAGACATTCCATGAGATTCCGGTGGCAGTGAATGGAGGGGTGGTACTGTCACCCAAGCTGGCCTGGCCAGTTGAGAAATACCACTTCTCTGGCTATGGGGGTGCCCAGTTGGGTATATGCTCCAAGCAGGCCCAATCCATAAGATTCAATCAGTGTGCTGTGAGTGAGGGGTGGCTTGGGGGGGCCCAGGTTGGCTGGGCCGTGTGTGCTGGAGGTTACCAGCAGCCATCTTGCAAAATGTGAAGGCAGTTTGCCTGAGGACGAAGCCAGGCAGGGGTAGGCAGAGCAGAGCCAGCAGCCTCAAGAAAGAGTGGGCCTTGTGCTCCTTCTGTTCATAAGGACTGGCTGAGAGTCAGCTGAGGCAAACAAGATTTCAGGAATGGATCAGAGGACTAATATGGAGAGAAGGACTGAGGTGACAGAAAGAAGGAATTCTCTGTCTGAAATGCCATCCTTCTATGTTTGTTTGTAAAACTCCTGCTCATCCTTCAAAACCTCATTTGAGGAATTTTTTCCTCTTCTAATTCTCCCAGGCTGAACTGATCATGATTCCCTCGTGCCCCATGGTACCAGGTTTAGACTTGATCACACTCTTACCACTACAAATTGCAGTTACCTGCTGTGTTAGTCAGTCATCCAGGGCTGCCATCACAAAATATCACCGATGGTGTGGCTCACACAATAGGAATTTACCTTCTCATGGTTCTGCAGGCTAGAAGTCCAAGATCAAGGTGTCAGCAGGCTGGTTTCTGCTGAGGCCTCTCTCCTTGGCTTGTAGACAGCCGCCTTCTTACTGTGTGTTCACGAGGTCTTTCCTCTGTGGATGTTGTCTGTGTTCTAACCTCCTCTTCTTATTAGGACTCCAATCATATTGGATTAGGGAACACCCATATAGCCTTATCTCACTTTAATCACCTCTTTAAAGGCCCTATCTCCAAATACAGTTACATTCCACAGTATTGCATGGGGCTAGGGTTTCAACATATGAATTTAGGGGGGCAAAATTCAGCACAGACACCTTTCTACCTGCCTATTTCCTCCCCCAAATTTCTTGAGGTCACATGAAGCTGCTTTGAAAAAGTTTAATGAATGAAAGAAAGAATGAGTAAGTGAAAGGAAAACATTGTCCTGCACCAGGGCAAGACAGAGCTTTCGTTTGTCCACAATGGCCACGTCCCTATTTGGCCTACTCTGATGGGTATAGAAGACCCTCGTGAGCTGGCTTAAGTCTACCAGGGGTTATTGGAGTTCCTTTGGCCCTGTTTTGGGTGAGAGAGTGTGCCAAGGGGATGCCTACATTCAAATGGCAAAGAATCAGATTAATTATTTTAATCCCACTTAAGGTCTTCCTTGCCTCTACTCTCTTGCTCTCTTCCCACATCCAATAAATCTCCCAGAGCTGTCAATTTTTCCAAAGTAGCTATCACTTGATGAGCTCTTGATTGGACTAGACAACCAGCTTCCCAACTGGCTTGTTTCCCACCATTGTCCCCACTTTAACATTACCCTCGTCCTTGTGATTGCAATCTATCTGGAATACAGGGCTAATCTTGCCATTCATCTGCTAAAAAAAATCCAAGGACATCCCACTGTCTAAAAGACTAGGTCACATTAACTTGCCCTTCATACTTTTCCTGGCTGTTGTCTCATTCATCCATTCAGTGTATTCTTTCTTCTCCACTCTCCTGCCCCACCAGGACCAGGTCCCCGAGCCTCAGCCTGTGCTTCTCCCACTGCAGTGCCTGTAGCACTCTTCTCTCTCTTCTTTCCTAGGGAACCCACCCTTCCCAGGCCACGCTTCCCAAACCACATGCTCTGCCAAAGCCTTCCCACCCTCCACCATTAGTTGTCCTTTGAGCTCTTCATCATAGACTCAACCCTTTTGCATTATAGCTATTTGTATGCATATATTTAACTACACCTGCTAGACTGGGAGTAGCCTGATGGTCTTATTAATCAGTGTATCCCCAGCTCCCAGCACAGTAACTGGAATATAACAGATACTCAAAAACAGTTAGTAGAATTTCTCTGGATGCCTAATATGTCCCAGGCATAGAGACATGCATGGATCTGATGTAGACACAGACACTACTTATAGTGATATGCAGTAATATGTTAAAGGCTTGAATGGAGGTGAGGGTGGGAAAGGCTTCCTGTAGAAGCAGCACTTGATCTTGGGCTGGTCACATGGGTAGTGATGTTATGAAGGAAGTGAAAAACAATCCCTTGCCCATGCGGGGTAAAAACAAGGGGAAGCATTCCCAATAGAAGTAAGTTGCCCAATTCAAGGAAAATTAGAAGCAGCCCAAAAAACTTCAAGAATATTGGGTGGCTGAAATTAGTGGAGAAGTAAGAATCATTTGCTGAAAGTCTTCACATTGAAGTGATGGTCCTTGGCTTGTAGCACTGGTAACCTCCTGCTTTCATGAACTTCCAGATAGCAAAAGAAAGGGAAAGAGCCCACACATATGGGATGACTTAAATTGGTACAAGGTAATATGTGTGTCACTCTGATTGGGGGTGGTACATGCTGCATTATTAGGCCCAGGCTGAGGCCACGGTACAGTCATAAATCAAGAAGCGGGGGTTTACAAAACAGTGGAAGTGCTAAGGAAACATGAAGTGGCTGACCTGTTGGGCTGGGCTCTTACTCCCGACAAGAATTTCGATGACTAATGATGTGGATACAGAAGTACTTAACTTTCTCAAAACCGCATGTGTAATTTATTTAATTCTGGGGGTATCATGCAGTTCTGGGAGCCCTTTAAGATGATGATCAGTTGAAAAATGTTTCCCACTATTCAGAAGAGGCTGGAAACTTGTGCTTTCAAAGATTTTTTTTTCCCCTGGTAACTGGGGTTCATGGATAGAAAGGTAGGATTGAGGAGAAGCCACCCACCTTTTTAGTTTAATTTATAGTTTTTGAAGTTCTACCAGTAGATAATCATTCAACTGGGTCTTTGAGAGCCTTTAAAAAAATAAAAATAACTGGGAAGGAGGTGGATCTCATTTCAGGATTTAGTGGATCGTGTTCACAGAGATTCGTGGCAATCTGCTGAGAGAAGGGCCTAAATGCTTTTGGGGTGTTGAAGGATGACAAGTCACATAAGCCTGAGACTGCCTACCTCCCTGCCCACCTGCCGTTCTGTTAATTACCTGCTGCCTCATGTCTCTGAGCCCGAACTTCCTCATCTCTAGAAGCAGACTAAGAATACCCACCTCACAAATTGTGGAGAAGATCAAAAGGCAAAGTTAGACGCATGTGTCCATACATGATATGCTTCTTAGATGTGTGTGAAAGTCAGATATATTTAACTTGAACAAACATTATAAATTTATAGACGTATTATAAGAAAAGACTAGTCCCAGCTAATTATAAACTACATAATCCCTAACTGGACATTATTGGTTTGGTGCAATCTTAGAAATAATATTTTTAGTATGTCTTTTTTTTCTTTTTTACTAGTTTCTTTCTTTTTCTTCTTATTTTATTTTATTTTATTTTATTTTACTTTACAACTGAACACAGAGATAGTGAGCTTAAGCCAAGTGAATGATATTGTTTGTTTATTTGTGCCTTCTTTACAAGTGTAGGCCAGTTTTATAAATCTTTTCAAAGAATTAATATTGCTGATCCTCTCTATTATATGTTTGCTTTCTATTTCATTAGCATCTGCTCTTATATTTTAAATTCCTTATTTGTTTATTTTTTTATTTACTCGAGTTAATTTTTTCTGTACTTTTTTTTAACTTCTGAAAATGAATGCGTAGCTGATTGATTTACAATTACTCTCTATTTCTAATATGTTCATTCAAGGCTATTATTTCACTATCATTTTCTAAAAATATTTTAAAATTCCTATTTTGATTTCTTATTTGATCCATCACTAATCTAGAAGTGTATTTCTTGATTCTCAAACATACAAGAGTTTCCCAACTATGTTTAATTACTGACGTTTATCTTAACTCTGTTGTGATTATGGAACACTATGTACTCTCAAATTCATGAGATATGTTGAAACTTGCTTCATACCCCACTATAAAATCACTTTTTGACATTCTTCTGCCTGTCCTTGAGAGTTGATGTATTCTTCCTTTGTTGGGTACAGTGCTGCATATCTGTCCATTAAATCAACTCATTTAACCAAATTGCTGTTCAAATCTTCGACAGGCTCACTGACATCTGGCCAGCTTTGTCAATCAATTACTGAGATAGATGTGTTAAAAAAAAAATCCCACTATGACAGTAGATATGCCCATTCCCCTTGTAGACATGCTTTTTTGCTTTTGGCTTTGTATGTTTTGAGGCTCTGTAACTTTAAATTTCATAGTTAGGTTTATGACATTTTTTTTTTAAACTGTTGTATCTTCCTGGTGAATTAAAAACATTTATCCTCATGAAGTGACCTTCTTTATCTACATAGTGCTTTTCAGCTTAAGCGTTAGTTTGTTTTAACAGAGTTATGTCAGTTTTAACTTGGTGACTTTTCCTGGTGCATATTTTTCCTTTCTTTTGTTTTTAATATCTTCATACTTATTTTCAAGATATATTTCTATAACACTGGGTTTTTAAAATAGCATAAAAAGCTCTGTCTTTTTTACAGAAGTATTTATTCACTTTTATTTATTATAACTACACATTTTGTTTTACATCTACCATGTTATTTTGTATCCTATATTTGTTCCACATTTTCTACATTTTTCCTTATTTCTTATTTTCTTTCAGAAACATTATTTTTATCATTCTGTTTTATCTGCTATACTAGTTTAGAGATGACACTGTTTAAAAATTATTTCATTGGTTACTCTATATTACTTCATTCATCCTTAACAATAAGGTTGAATACCAAACTTTACCTTTATCTCACCCCTGCACAATAGAAAATCTTCAGAACAGTTTAACTCAATTCACGCCTTCCTGATTTCTATCTAAATATTATCAGGTATAAGTCTATTATCTTACATTGTTATTTTATATACATTATTATTTATAAATAATAAATGTTTATACAATTATTATTTTCTAACATGATTACCAGCTTTATGCTTACACAATATTTTCTTTGTTCTTGCTTCTTTCCTGTATCTCAGAACTTCTGTTTGGAATTACTTTCCATGTGTCTGAAGTGAATCATTTAAGATGCCCTTTGGGGAGGGTTGGATTGGGAGTTTGGGATTAACGGATGCAAACTATTACATATAACATGGATAAACAACAAGGTCCTATTATAAAGCACAGGGAAATATATTCAATATCCTGCAATAAACCATAATGGAAAAGAATAGGAAAAAGAATATATATATATATATATATAAAACTGAATCACTTTGCTGTACACCAGAAACTAACACATTGTAAATCAACTATTCTTCAATGATATATATGTGTGTGTATATATATATATATATATGTGTATATATATATAAAATATGAAATATTCTAAAAAAATCTATGAGCAGACACCATTTATATAGCTGTATTTTAACTTAGTGTTAGGTATTAACTCTAATTATGGTATTAAAATCAATTGCAAAAATAAAGTGAAGCAATAAATAGGAAAAAAAAATGATGCCCTTTGATGTGGTTCAGTAGTGACCAGTTCTCTCCGTTTTGGTATGTTTGTTAAGATTTTTATTTTACATCCATCCTGGATATATATTTTGATTGGGTATAGAATTCTGGGTTGGTAGTTATTTTCATTTAGCGTATTACTGTCTTCTGGCTTACATACACTACTTCTGGTGGTAAGTCAGCTGTCCATCAATCTTTCTTTTAAAGGCAATTTCACTATAACTTTTTTTTTTTTTTTTTTTTGCAGTATACGGGCCTCTCACTGTTGTGTCTCTCCCGTTGCGGGGCACAGGCTCTGGATGCGCAGGCCCAGTGGTCATGGCTCATGGGCCCAGCCGCTCCGTGGCATGTGGGATCCTCTCGGACTGGGGCATGAACCCATGTCCCCTTCATCGGCAGGAGGACTCTCAACCACTGCGCCACCAGGGAAGCCCTCACTGTAGCTTTTAAGATTCTCTGTTTGACTTCTGTTTTCTACAGTTTCTTTATGATGTATCTAGTTACAAATGCTTTTTTATTAAAATACAGGGTTCACTCAGTGTTGTACATTCTATGGATATTGACAAATGTACAATGACATATATCCATCATTATAGTATCATACAGAATAGTTTCACTGCCCTAAAAATCCTCTGTGCTCTCCTTATTCATCCCTCCCTTCTCTCTTAACCCTGTTAACCGATAATCTCTACTGTCTTCATACTTTTGCCTTTTCCAGAATGTCATAGAGTTGGAATCATACAACATGTAGCCTTTTAAGACTGGCTTATTTAACTTAGAAAAATGCATTTAAGATTCTTCCGTGTGTTTTCATGGCTTGATAGCTCATTTCTTTTTAGTGATGAATAATAGTCCATTGTCTGGATATACCACAGACAATTATTTTTGTTTACCTAACTGAGATACATATTGGTTGTTTCCAAGTTTTGCACTTATGAATAAAGCTGCTATAAATATCTGTGCAGTTTTTTTGCATGGACATATGTTTTCAATGTTTACCTTTTTAATATTCCTGCTTAAAATTATTGTTTTTCACCATTTCTGGAAAATTCCCTCTTGTTTTCTCTTCAAATATTGCCTCTGTCCCTATTCTCTCTTTGTTTTCTTTCTATTACTCCAAAAATATATGTTATATATATATATATATATATATTTATTTTTATTCTATCTACCACATTTATTAATTTCTCACCTAAAATTTCCATTTTTGCATCTCTCTTCACAGCGTTCTGGATGGTTTCTTCTTATTGTCCCTTTGGCTCATTACTTCCCTCTTCTGTCATGTTCAATATGCAGCCAAATGCACACTCTGAACTTTTAATTTCGGTTATAGTAATTTTCATCACCAGAAGTCCAAATCCCATATCATTCTAAAATTTGTTGCTTTTATATTTTTTTGCTCCCTGATGAAATTTTCAAACTCATTTTTATTTCTTTATACACAGTAAGTATAGTGGGTCTATCATCCAAGTCTGATAATTTCCATATCTGATATTTTGGCATCAGTGCTGATCACTCTCACTCATGGTACCTGCACTTGTAACTTTAGTGCTAATCACTACCCTTGAAAAAATTATTTATGGAGGTTGTCCAAGCCCTTTTATGAAGGTACCTTCCTCTAAAGAGGATATGAATTTTTTTTTTTTCCTGCTGGTCATCTAGGGTATTACCAGTCCCTAACAATTTTAGACCAAATTGATAGTTTGAGTTTTCTTGTATTGTCCTGGTGAAATCAATTTTCACTTATGCATGGGGGCCAGGGGTTAGTTTATAGCCTTCCAGGGATAGGTTTTCTCTTCTTTTATATGTTCCCTCTTCTTCTCAACCTTAAGACAACTCCCCTGTTACATGGGATAGTTGGGAATATAATATAACGTTAATTCTTGCTCACCCTTAACTTGAGTGTGTAGTCGTTCAGAATCCCAGCTTAATGTGAGTTTGTGTGGGTGCCTATCAATCCCAGATTTTGTTCAGGCTTTCATTTCTAACCTCCTTCAGTTTCTAGGCTTCTAAGTAGTCAAAAAAATTGTATACTCGCTGTTTCTTGTAGGGAGACAAATGTTCTCTATGACAAAGGAATTTTGCCTCCTCGCTTAACTTTTAGGATTCTTACCTTCACGTTTGCATGATCTTCATCAAGAATTTCTCACCATCTTGTCAGCATTTTGGTGTTTTTAAGAAAAAATTTTTTTATTTTCATCAGAATTGTTAGATGTCCTTAAATAAAAATTGGTCCCAATAACCTAGCCTGCCAATTCCAGAAACCAGTGTTCCCTGAAATAATTATTTTGAAAAAGAAATACACAAAAAATCTTTTCTCTGTCACCTCCCATTTTATTTAGAAAATTTTACATAAAATAATATTGATGTATCATGTGTGTTATCAGTTACATAGTGGGAAAACTATCCTAAGTATTAGGAATCTTTAATTAGTGGGTTTTCACTAATAGGATATGTGTAATCTCTCTGAATTCTCAACAGATGTTGGAGAGTTAAAACTGTTGTATTTCAAAAGAAATGGATGCATTTACTATAAAGTACAGTAATATGGTTCTTTTGATCATTGTACTATGATTTAAGTCAGACATCTTCATTGTTTGTGCAATTTCTCAAAACCCATGAAAGATGATATATTTCCCTCTGGCAGAAAACCAACACTCTGGATTGGGCACTGGGTTATTTAACCACCCTGATAAATAATTTACACTTGGGGATATTATGCAGAAACCTTTTCAATTAACTGGTGTTGACAGAGAAACTAAATATAGTAGTCAATGAAAAAATTTTTTTTCAACACATTCTTGACCTAACAGGCAGAAAAAAATCTTATTTCAAATATTATCTCCTCTAGAAAATGAATGTACTAAAGGGAAAATTGTGAATAATAATAATTATAAGTATGAGAATTAAATATCTACTTTTTAGGGCTTCCCTGGTGGCGCAGTGGTTGAGAGTTCGCCTGCCGATGCAGGGGACACGGGTTCGTGCCCTGGTCTGGGAAGATCCCACATGCCGTGGAGCGGCTGGGCCCGTGAGCCATGGCCGCTGAGCCTGCGCGTCTGGAGCCTGTGCTCCGCAACGGGAGAGGCCACAACAGTGAGAGGCCCCCATACAGCAAAAAATAAATAAATAAATAAATATCTACTTTTTTACTTTAGAGAAGATTTTAACTTTTTCTGTGTACATTATTTTAGTTCACTAAAAGAAGTGTACACGGGTACAATGGAAGGAGTCAGAGGCTCTAAAATCTGAAAAATTTTGGTTCAAATGATGAGCTCATCAGGCTTCAGGCAAGTCACTAGGCTTAGGAATAGAAATACCCTGCACTGTTGTTACAAGGATCAGAGATAATACACACAAAATATCTCACATAAATAGTAGTTATTATTACTCTGGAAAGAATTTTCTCCTAATTTGTCCTATTAATTTATGACCCATGGTCTTTGGAATTTGCAAAAATGTGGCATTCTTTAAAAAAAAATAAGCCCTTTAATTTTTTTATACATATATACTTATTTGAAAATTGATTATGGGGCAGAGTGAATGCATACTGATTATGGCAGAATTAATTGTGTTGCCTCTGGAAGATCATATCTAATCAACTGAAGGCAGATTGTTTACTAGAATACACAGGCCTGCAGAAAAAACTGGAAGGCAGTAGTCAATAATTTAAACTCTATAGAAGCTTCCAGGGGAAGTTGTGGCAAGATTAATTCTTTTTCATCTGTGAGCCTTCTTTGTTGATATTCTAGCTTCTCTCCTATTAATTCCAGATTACCACTGACCATAGTTGTCAAAAATGATGACACACTCAGGGCTTTCATGCTTATCATTCCGTGTTTTGCATTAGAGTATGTAGGAAAATCCAGCATTACTTTCACAAGCCAGAATGGTCTTCTTTTCCCTGTCAAGGTTGAAGTCATTCTCTAAGGTGTAGGAAGAGACCATCATCCAGGCCGGTTAAGTCAGCTCCATCTACCCTGGCTATCAATAGTGTGGTAGACTGCTTAGTTTTTAGGTCATTAACTAATTAAATAATCAACCTAATATCTTGTGAATAACAGATATAATACAGCCCTGTGCCAGATGTTAGCAGGAAGTGGGAATGTTCAAACATGTCCCTGCCTTCAATGCAGTATAGTCTGGTTCTTGAAAACTCACATCTAGCCTTTGAATCCCCTCTCACCTTTACTTCTCTGATTTGATTTGCAGCAGATAAATAGAAATAAATATTCCTAGGGTAGCCAGGGTTTCAGTTATGAATGTCTTTTTAATCAGTTCACACTATCCCAAACACTTTTGCAGGATTATCCATTACAAGTCACTCTACAATCTTAATCAAATTGCCTGTTAAAGGAAGCCCAGTATTTATTACTTTTTTCTTAAATGGAAAACAGCTGTGATAAATTAATCCGTTCACCTGAAATCTCATATTAGGAATGATTCTCTGATATTCTTTTAACTGACAGTCTTTCCAACTATGAATAATATATTCCTCTACCCCATCTGTGTCTTCGAATGTGGCTAATTCACTTCGTCCCTTTTCTACCTCTCTGTGAGGTACACTAGAGGTAAAAATGTCTCCCGAGCCTGACTAGCAATATTTAGATGATAAACAGATATTTTAAAAAAGGAAAAAAAAATGTCACATGGAAGGCAGCATAGTCAGCAACAACGGAACACATGCTTACAAGGCCCACATTAAGATCCACGTCCATCCAGAACATATATCTCCTGCTTATGCAGGTACCACCGCTAATGTCACCAAATATTCAGCCTCAGAATTAACTTCCTCTCCTCTGATTCTATAATAACAAATCAAGATTCTAATTATAATTTGGCCCCCCAAATGGATTTCCTCACTTGGGTACAAAATGCTACCCAAAGGAAAGAGATTTCCAGTTCCTTTGGTGGTTTTTCATTATCAACTGACATTTTGACAAATTCAAATATCTGAGGCTGCTAAGCTAAGGCCCAAACATCGTACTATTGATTTCACCAAAGGCATGCCGTGTTGGCTGCCTCTCTTTCATCAGCCCCATCCCTTTCAAGCTGTAATATTCAATTTCTTCATGTCTTCTATATATGCCTTCACTTGCTCATTTGCAAGGTGATTTTTATTTTATTTTTTATTTTTTTATTTTTTTAACATCTTTATTGGAGTATAATTGCTTTACAATGGTGTTAGTTTCTGCTTTATAACAAAGTGAATCAATTATACATATACATATGTTCCCATATCTCCTCCCTCTTGCGTCTCCCCCCA
>RJWK010026969.1:0-26725 GCA_004363435.1 Platanista minor | reverse complement strand
CACGAACCCGTGTCCCCTGCATCGGCGGGCGGACTCTCAACCACTGCGCCACCAGGGAAGCCCTGTGTAAGTTTTTTATAGACCAACAAAGAACAATAAAGGATGATGATTGTAATAATGTAATGAGGGTAATTTGATAGATAAAAATTAGATATCTAATTTTATCATCTCTAGATAGAAAATATAAACTTTATAGCCTCCAATCTATTTTAAAAATAATTTCTGTGTTAAGCCACAGAAAATAATCAAAAAATTTCAAAATGCATAAAGTGGGTCACATTTTCTGCTTAAAAGAAGCAAACAAGCAAAATTTTTTTAAATTATAACATATACTCTGAAAAAATACTCTGCACAAATCTCAATAAAAATGTTCACCAACTGAACACAGCTGTGTAATCAGCAGTCAAATCAAGAAAACATTACCAACACTGGTAAAGGCCCCCTTGTGCCTATTTTTGCCACTAATACCCCACTCTGAGGGAACACTTTTCCTGGCTTCCAACACCATCACTTAGTTTTGTCTGTTTTTAAACTGTACAGAAATGGGCTCATGCAGAAAGTAATCTTTTGTGACTGACTTTTCTCCCTCGCAACCTTGTATTTGTTGGATTCATCCATTGTGGTGTACAACAACTCTAGTTCATTCATTCTCATGGCTAAATATGAATTTTATCACCCATTCAATTATTGAAAGACTTTATTGATCATTTTTTTTAATCCATCCATAGCAGTCCCACAAAGCTGGGTTCAGAGTGCAGTATAGTGGAAAGAATATAGTTTCTTGAGCAACACAAATCTGGTTGAAGCTTGCTTCTGTTAATAACTGTGTGTCCTTGGAAAAGCTATTTGGCTATTATGTCTTTACTTTCTCATCTATAGGATGTGGATAATAATGCTTAACTGAGACAACATATAGCAAGTAGCAAGTAAGTGGTAATTATTATGATAAGGCTTGTAAAATATTCAATTATGGCTCAAAAATCATTTATGGATTACTCTCAGAAAGCTTAGCTCTTAGGCACCTTGACTACTAGATTCTTCCTGCTAATGTATTCTTGTGGCCATTGAGACCCAAACTGGACTAGGGGCCATCTAAAATTCAATTTATTTGCAGCTGTTGATGGTGATTTGCTTCTGCTTTCTTCCGCTCTCTCCCAGGACACTGACCTTTGGAATGCAGGGCACACTAATATCCTTGTCTTCATCTACCCAGAATATCATCTTTGTGCTTTCTTCCATCTTCTGCATTTGTTCAACCCCATCTACCTCCAGAATAGGCCCTTTTCCTAAAGTTCTTTCTTTGATCTCTGTTCGTGGAGAAGAAACAGCAACAAGACTGAAAACCCGATCGATGTCTTGCTGTCAATATTTTCTTGCCTACTGTCTGTTGGGTGAGAATACACTATATCATAGCTTCGACACCAGCTCCAACTCCCCCCAAAATGGGTTAAATGGAGACTAAGATATCTTAGACAGTTTGGCCCTGGTCCCACCAGAGTGTACACAAAGGCTCCATTCAGTGGCAGCTCATCTCTGGCAAAGGCATCCTTGAAAGAGAGCTGAAAATATCATACTGTGGGCAACTCTAACATGACCCAAAAAGATATGAATCAAAGGGTAAAAATACTCTCCCTGTCATGTGACTATGGAGGATGACTGAGTCTTTATTTTGTCCTCTCCAATCAACGGCCCAGCATTCTACAGTGTGGGATGAAAGACCCATTGTGAAAAGAGCTGGACTGAGCCTTGTTTGTCATCTCTTGACCTTGGAGCAGGGAGGCAGGCATAAGTTGCATGGTGGTGAGAACGGGAATAGTGGTGGGAAGGAGTCTGCCTATCAAGTAATAGCTAAAATATAGACATGGGGGAGGACTCACAAACTTTGCATGGGCTGGAACTTTTGAGAGGTAAGAAGGATAGAAGGGGTTAACAAAACAGCAGTTTAGAGAAGGTGGACAAAGAACTCTGAGCCTACTAGACAAGAAATTAGGAGAAAAAGGTAAAGAAGGGGACCATCACTGATCTGTCTCAGCGACGAGAAATTAATACTGACATTAACCCAATACAAGAAATTTCAAACTTCATGGACTCAGAGGCAAGAAATTTGAGTTCAAATCTTGGATTTATTACTTGCTTTTGCCACTATAAAATGAGCCTAATAATAACCACCAACACGATTTAATTAAAGTTCAGACTAAAATAATAATGTTATCAGCCGCAAGTGAAAAGCGAAGGTGTGGCTGACAGAAGTTAAGGGTTAAAAGGTATTAAAGGAAGACAGAAGTGCTAATATCTTCATCTTACAAAGCCACAAGTCAAAAGTTGATGGAACATCCTTGGCAACACTTGTTATTTGTAGTCTTTCTGATGATAGCCATCCTGACAGGTGTGAGATGATACCTCATTGTCGTTTGATTAGCATTTCCCTGATGGATAGTGGTTTCTTAAATTGATGTAGTCCCATTTGTTTACTTTTTGCTTTTGTTTCCCTTGCCTAAGGAGACATATGCAAAAAAATATTACTAAGACTGATGCCAACGAGCTTATAGCCTATGTTTTCTTCTAGAACTTGTATAGTTGCAGATGTGACATTTAAGTCTTTAATGCATTTTGAATTTATTTATTTTTCTGCATGGTGTGAGAGAGTACTCCAATTTGATTCTCTTGCATGTAGCTGCCCAGTTTTCCCAACACCATTTACTGAAGATGCTATTTCCCATTTTATATTCTTGCCTCCTTTGTCATAGATTAATTGACCATATAAGTGTGAGTTCATTTCTGAGCTCTCTATTCTGTTCCATTGATCTGTGTCTGTTTTAGTGCCTGTACCATACTGTTTTCATTTCCATAGCTTTGTAGCATAGTGTGAAAACATGAAGTCTGATGTCTCCAGCTTTATTATTCTTTCTATGTATTACTTTGGCTATAGAGGTCTTATGTGGTTCCAAACAAATTTTAGAATTATTTGTTCTCATTCTGTGAAAAATACCATTGGTATTTGGATAGGGGTTGCACTGAATCTGTAGATTGGTTTGGATAGTATGGACATTTTAACAATATTAATTCTTCCCATCCAAGAACATAGTATATCTTTCCCTCTGTTGGCATCATCTTCAAGTTCCTTCATCAGCTTCTTATAGTTTTCACAGGACAGGTCTTTTACCTCCTCAGTTAGATTTATTCCTAGGTATTTTATTCTTTCTGATGTGATTATAAATAAGATTACTTCCTTTATTTCTCTTTCTGATAGTTCACTGTTAATGTATAGAAATGCAACAGATTTTTGTACATTATTTTTTGTATCCTGCAACTTTACCAAATTCATTGACGAGTTCTAGGCAATAAATAACAAGTGTTGGTGAGGACATGGAGAAAAGGGAACCCTCATGCACTGTTGGTAGGAATGTAAATTGGTCCAGCAACTATGGAAAGTAGAATGGACATAACTCAAAAATTTAAAAATAGAGCTTCCAATATGATCCAGCAATTCCATTCCTGGGTATCCATCTGAAGAATGTGAAAACACTAATTAGAAAAGATATATGCACCACTCTTTTCCTTGCAGTATTATTTACAGTAGCCTAATATGAAAGCAACCTAAGTGTCCATCAACAGATAAATAGATAAATAAGATGTGGTATATACACATAATGAAATGTTACTTAGTTAAAAAAAGGAATGCATTCTTGCTATTTATGACAACATGGATGGACCTAGAAGGTATTATGATAAGTGAAATAAGTCAGACCAAGAAAGACAAATTCTGTATGATTTTACTTATATATGGAATCTAAAAATCAAAACAAATGAACAAAACATAAGAAAACAGAAATTAAGAGTTATAGATCCGGAGAACATACAGATGGATGTTAGAGGGAAGGGAAGTGGGAGGAGGAAAGAAATAGGTGAGGTAGATTAACAGATACAAACTTCCAGTTACAAATGAATGAGTCATGGGCATGAAATGTACAGTATGGGGAATATAGTCAGTAACTATATAATGTCATTGTATAGTGGTAGATGACAACTAGACTTAATGTGGTAATTATTTTGAAACATATGGAAAAATCAAATCAATACCCAGCACAAACTAAGACAATGGTGTAGGTCAATTATACTTCAAAAACAAACTAACCAATAAACAAACTCATAGAAAAAGAGATCAGGTTTGTGGCTACCAGAGTCTACGGGTGGGGGGCGGGGATGATGAAGGCAGTCAAAATGTACAAGCTTCCAGTTATAAGATAAATACGTAGTAGGGATGTAATGTACTACATGATAAATATAATTAACACTACTGTGTTATACATGAAAATTGTTAACAGAGTAAATCCTAAGAGTTCTCATCACAAGGAAAAGAAGTTTTTTCTATTTTTTTAATTTTATATCTATATGAAATGATTGATATTCACTAAACTTATTGTGAAACACATTTCATTATTTAAGTCAAATCATGCTGTACACCTTATAAAGTGCTGTATGTCAATTATATCTCAATAAAACTGGAAGTAAAAAGGTACTAAAAAGTAATAAATATTGGGCTTTCCTGATGGCACACTGGTTAGGAATCCACCTGCCAATGCTGGGGACACGGGTTCTAGCCCTGGTCTGGGAAGACCCCACATGCCGAGGTGCGACGAAGCCCGTGCTCCACAACTACTGAGTTTGTGATCCACAGCCTGTGAACCACAACTACTGAGCCCACATGCCACAACTACAGAAGCCTGCAGGCCTAGAACGTGTGCTCCACAACAAGAGAAGCCATTGCAATGAGAAACCCATGCACGGCAATGAGGAGTAGCCCCCACTCACCAGAACTACAGAAAGCCCATGCGCAGCAATGAAGACACAACACAGCCAACAATAAATTTTAAAAATAAATAATTTTTTAAAAAAATAATAAATATTGATACACACACAAAAAAGAGAAGTTAATGAGTAGGAAATAGGGGTTTAAGTACATTTGTTAAAGTAACAGGGGACCTTCAAGATGGTGGAGGAGTAAGATGTGGAGATCACCTTCCTCCCCATAAATACATCAAAAATACATCTACATGTGGAACAACTCCTACAGAACACCTACTGAACACTAGCAGAAAATCTCAGACTTCCCAAAAGGCAAGAAAATCCCAACATACCTGGGTAGGGTAAAAGAAAAAAGAAAAAAAAAAGAGACAAAATAATAGGGATGGGACCTGCACTTCTGGGAGGGAGCTGTGAAGGAGAAAGTTTCCACACACTAGGTAGCCCCTTCACTGGCAGGGACAGGAGGGTGTAAGCTTTGGAGCCACCAAGGAGAGCACAGCAACAGGGGTGCAAAGGGCAAAGTGGAGAGATTGCCGCACAGAGGATCAGTGCCAACCAGCACTCACCAGCCTAAGACGCTTGTTTGCTCACCCGCCAGGGAGGGTGGGGCCTGGGAGCTGAGGCTTGGGATTCATAGATCAGATCCCAGGGAGAGGACTGGGGTTGGCTGTGTGAACACAGCCTGAAGGGGGCTAGTATGCCACAACTAACTGGGACAGAGTCTGGGAAAACATCTGGACCTGCCTAAGAGGCAAGAGACCATTGTTTCAGGGTGCACGAGGAGAGGGGATTCCTTCCATGTCTGCCCACAGAAGGCAGAGCACCACCAAAATGATCTCCAGAGAAAGGCGCGAGCCAGGCTAACAGCTCAGATGGCAGAGATGGGCATGAAACACTAACGTTGCTGCTGCAGCCACCAAGAATCCTGTGTGCAAGCACAGGTAACTATCCAAACACCCGAGACCCCTGGGAACCTGTGCAGCCTGCCACTACCAGGGTCCCACGATCCAGGGAAAACTTCCCTGGGAGAACACATGGTACATCTCAGGCTGTTACAACATCATGCCGGCCTCTACAACTGAAGGCTCGCCCTGCATTCCAATTATAAGTACTGAACCCCTCCCTCCCCCTGGCATGAGTAAGCTAGAGCCCCCTAATCAGCCACTGCTTTAACCCCAAACTATCTGGGCAGGAACAGGAGCCTGAGGGCAATGTACATGCAGAGGTGGGGCCAAAACAAAAGCTGAACCCCAGAAGCTATACAAACTAAGAAGAGAATGGGAAATTTCTCCGTGCAGCCTCAGGAGCAGCAGATTAAATCCCTACAATCAACTTGAGGTACCCTGCCTCTGGGGAATACCTGAATAGAGAAAATAGAGAATGAGTCAACCCAAAATTGAGGCAGTGGATTTTGGGAGCAACTGGAGACTTGGGGTTTGCTATCTGCGACTGACTTGTTTCTGATTTTTATGTTTATCATAGTATAGTTTTCAGTGCTTGTTAGCAATGGTGGATTTGTTTACTGGTTTGGTTGCTCTCTCTTATTTTCATTACTTTTTAAATTTTTTATTTTAATAATTTTTATTTTTTTATTTTAATAATTTCATTTTACTTTATTTTATTATTACCCTTTTTCTTTCTTTTTTTCTCCGCATTATTCTGAGCCATCTGGCTGACAGGGTCTTGGGGCTCTGGCCTGGTATCAGGCCTGAGCCTCTGAGGTGGGAGAGCCGAGTTAGGGTATTGGACCATCAGAGACCTCCCAGCCCCACGTAATGTCAATCGGCGAGAGTTTTCCCAGAGATATCCATCTCAACAGTAAGAGCCAGCTCCACGCAACGGCCAGAAAGCTCCAGTGTTGGACACCCCATGCCAAACAACGAGCAAGAAAGGAACACAACCCTATTCATTAGCAGAGACGCTGTCTAAAATCATACTAAGTTCACAGACAGACCAAAACACAACACCAGACACGGCAATGCCCACCAGAAAGACAAGATCCAGACCCACCAACCACAATACACGCAGCATGCCCCTCCACCAGGAAGCCATCACAAGCCACTGAACCAACTTCACCCATTAGGGGCAGACACCAGAAACAATGGGAATTATGAACCTGCAGCCTGCAAAAAGGAGACCCCAAACACAGTAGGTTAAGCAAAATGAGATGACAGAAAAATATTCACCAGATGAAGGAGCTAAGTAAAAACCCACCAGAACAAACAAATGTAAAGGAAATGGCAGTCTACTTGAAAAACAATTCAGAGTAAAGATAGTAAAGATGATCCAAAATCTTTGAAATAGAATGGAGAAAATACAAGAAATGTTTAACAAGGAACGAGAGGAACTAAAGAGCAAACAAACAATGATGAACAACACAATAAATGAAATTTAAAATGCTCTAGAAGAAATCAATAGAATGACTGAGGCAGGAGAACAGATAAGTGACTTGGAAGATTAAATAGTGGAAATAATGACCACACAGCAGAATAAAAAAATAAGAATGAAAAGAATTGAGGACACTCTCAGTGACCTCTGGGACAACATTAAATGCACCAAAACTTGAATTATAGGGGACCAAGAAAAAGAAGAGAAAAAGGGAGGGTCTGAGAAAATATTTGAAGAGATTATAGTTGAAAACTTCTGCAATATGGGAAAGGAAATAGTCAATAATGTCCAGGAAGCACAGAGAGCCCCATACAGGATAAATCGAAAGAGAAACACAACAAGACACATATTAATCAAACTGTCAAAATTTAAATACAATGAACAAATATTAAAAGCAGCAAGGAAAAAGCTACAAATAACATACAAGGTAATTCCCATAAGATTAACAGCTGATCCTTCAGCAAAAACTCTGAAAGCCAGAAGGGAGAGGCAGGACATATTTAAACTGGTGATAGGGAAAGGCATACAACCATGATTACTCTATGCAGCAAGGATCTAATTCAGATTTGAAGGAGAAATTAAAACCTTTACAGAAAATAAAAAGTTAAGAGAATTCAGCATCACAAAAGCAGCTTTACAACAAAGGCTAAAGGAAATTCTCTATGCAGGAAGAATAAGAGAAAGAAAAGACCTACAAAAACAAGCCCAAAACAATTAAGAAAATGGTAATAGGAACATACATATTGATTATTACCTTGAATGTAAATAGATTAAATGATCCAACCAAAACACATACACTGGCTGAATGGATACAAAAACAAGACCCATATATATGCTGTCTACAAGAGACCCACTTCAGACCTAGGGACACATAGAGACTGAAAGTGAGGGGATGGAAAAAGATATTCCATGCTACTTCCATGGGAGTAGCAATTCTCATATCAAACAAAAAAGGCTTTAAAATAAAAACTATGACTAAAGACAAGGAAGGACACTACATAATGATCAAGGGATCAATCCAAGAAGAAGATATAACAACTGTAAATATTTATGCACCCAACATACGGGCACCTTGATACATAAGGCAAATGCTAACAGCCGTAAAAGGGGAAATCAACAGTAACACAATACCAGTAGGGGACTTTAACGCCTCACTTACACCAATGTACAGATCATCCAAAATGAAAATGAAGAAGGAAACTCAATCTTTAAATGATACATTAAACAACGTAGACTGAATTGATATTTATATGACATTCCATCCAAAAACAACAGAATACACTTTCTTCTCAAATGCTCATGGAACATTCTCCAGGATATATCATACCTTGGATCACAAATCAAGCCTTGGTAAATTTAAGAAAATTGAAATCATATCAAGTATCTTTTCTGACCATAAAACTATGAGACTAGATATCAATTACAGGAGAAAACTGTAAAAAATACAAACACATGGAGGCTAGACAATATGCTACTAAATAACCAAGAGATCACTGAAGAAATCAAAGAGGAAATCAAAAAATACATCGAAATAAATGACAATGAAAATATAATGATGTTAAACCTATGGGATGCACCAAAAGCAGTTCTAAGAGGGACATTTACAGCAATGCAAACTACCAGAAGAAACAAGAAAAATATCAAATAAACAACCTAACCTTAAACCTAAAGCAATTAGAGAAAGAAGAACAAAAAACCCCCAAAGTCAGCAGACGTAAAGAAATCATAAAGATCAGCTCAGAAATAAATGAAACAGAAATGAAGGAAACAGGAGCAAAGATCAATAAAACTAAAAGCTGGTTCTTTGAGAAGATAAACAAAATAGATAAACCATTAGCCAGACTCATCAAGAAAAAAGAGACAAGACTGAAATCGATACAATTAAAATGAAAAAGGGGAATTAACAACTGACACTGCAGACATACAAAAATCATCAGAGGTTACTACAAGCAACTATATGCCAATAAAATGGACAAGCTGGAAGAAATGGACAAATTCTTAGAAAAGCACAACCGTCGGAGACTGAACCAGGAAGACACAGAAAACATAAACAGATCAATCACAAGCACTGAAATAGAAAGTGTGATTAAAAATCTTCCAACAAACAATAGCCCAGGAACAGATGGCTTCACAGGCGAATTCTATCAAACATTCAGAGAAGAGTTAATACCTAACCTTCTCAAACTCTTCCAAAATATAAAAGAGAGAAGAACACTCACAAATTCATTTTACAAGGCCACCATCACCCTAATACTACAATCAGACAAAGATGTCAAAAGAAAAGAAAACTAAAGACCAATATCACTGATGAACATAAATGCAAAAATCCTCAACAAAATACTAGCAAACAGAAGCGAAGAGCTCATTAAAAGGATCATACACCATGATCAAATGGGGTTTATCCAGCAATGCAAGGATTTTTCAATATACACAAATCAATCAATGTGATACACCATATTAACAACCTGAAGGATAAAAACCATATGATCATCTCAACAGATGCAGAAAAAGCTTTCAACAAAGTTCAACACCCATTTATGATAAAAACTCTACAGGAAGCAGGCATACAGGGAACTTACCTCAACATAATAAAGGCCATATATGACATACCCCCAGCCAACATCATTCTCAGTGGTGAAAAACTGAAACCATTTCCTCTAAAATCAGGAACAAGACAAGGATGACCACTATCACCACTATTATTCAATATAGTTTTCGAAGTTGTAGCCACAGCCATCAGAGTAGGGAAAGAAATAGACGGAATGCAAATTGGAAAAGAAGAAGTAAAGCTGTCACTGTTTGCAGATGACATGATACAATACATACAGAATCCTAAAGATGCTACCAGAAAACTACTAGAGCTAATCAATGCAACTGGTAAAGTACCAGGATACAAAATTAATGCACAGAAATCTTTTGCATTCCTATACACTAATGATGAAAAATCTGAAAGTGCAATCAAGAAAACACTCCCATTTACCACTTCACCTAAAAGAATAAAATACTTAGGAATAAACTTACCTAAGGAGACAAAAGACCTGTATGCAGAAAACTATAAGACAGTGATGAAAGAAATGAAAGATAATACAAAGTGATGGAGACATATACCATGTTATTGGATTGGAAGAATCAACGTTTTGATAATGACTATACAACCCAAAGCAATCTACAGATTCAATGAAATCCTTATGAAACTACCAAGGCCATTTTTCACAGAAATAGAACAAAAAATTTCACAGTTTGTATGGAAAAACAAATCCCCAAATAGCCAAAGCAATCTTGAGGAAAAAAATGGAGCTAGAGGAATCAGGCTTCCAGACTTCAGACTATACAACAAAGCTACAGTCATCAAGGCACTATGGTACTGGCACAAAAACAGAAATATAGATCAATGGAACAGGATAGAAAGCCCAGAAATAAACCCACACACATATATTCACCTTATCTTTGATAAGGGAGGCAAGAATATACAGTGGAGAAAAGACAGCCTCTTCAATAAGTAGTGCTGCGAAAACTGGACACTTACATGGAAAAAAACGAAATTAGAACACTTCCTAACACCATATACCAAAACAAATTCAAACTACATTAAAGATCTAAATGTAAGGCCAGACACTACCAAACTCTTAGAGGAAAACATAAGAACACTCTTGGACATAAATCACAGCAAGATCCTTTTTGACCCACCTCCTAGAGAAATGGAAATAAAAACAAAAATAAACAAATGGGACCTAATGAAACTTCAAAGCTTTTGCACAGCAAAGGAAACCATAAACAAGACCAAAAGACAACCCTCAGAATGGGAGAAAATATTTGCAAACAAAGCAACTGACAAAGGATTAATCTCCAAAATATACAAGCAGCTCATGCAGCTCAATATCAAAAAGACAAACAACCCAATCCAAAAATGGGCAGAAGACCTAAATAGACATTTCTCCAAAGAAGGTATACAGATTGTCAGCAAACACATGAAAGAATGCTCAACATCGTTAATCATTAGAGAAATGCAAATCAAAACTACAATGAGATATCATCTCATGCCAGTCAGAATGGCCATTATCAAAAAATCTAGAAACAATAAATGCTGGAGAGGGTGTGGAGAAAAGGGAACCCTCTTGCACTGTTGGCGGGGATGTAAATTGGTACAGCCACTACGGTGAACATTATGGAGGTTCCTTAAAAAACTAAAAATAGAACTACCACACAACCCAGCAATCCCACTCCAAGGCAAATCCACAGAGAAAATCATAATTCGAAAAGATGCATGCACTCCGATGTTCACTGCAGCACTATATACAATAGCCAGGACACGGAAGCAAGCTAAATGTCCATTGACAGAGAAATGGATAAAGAAGATGTGGTACATTTATACTATGGAATATAATTCAGCCGTAAAAAAAACCAAGATAATGCCATTTGCAGCAACATGGATGGACCCAGAGACTGTCATATTGAGTGAAGTAAGTCAGACAGAGAAGGACAAATATCATATGATATTTCTTATATGTGGAAATTTTAAAAATGATATAAATGAACATTTTTACAAAACAGAAATAGAGTTACAGATGTAGAAAACAATCATAGGGTTATCACCGGTGAAAGAGGGAGAGGGACAAATTAGGAGATTGAGATTGACATATGCACACTAGTGTACATAAAATAGATAACTAATAAGGGCGTACTGTATAGCACAGGAAACTCTACTCAATACTCTGTAATGAGCTATATGGGAAAGAATCTAAAAAAGAGTGGATATATGTATATGTATAACTGATTCATTTCACTATATAGCAGAAAGTAACAGCATTATAAATTAACTATACTCCAATAAAAGTTTATTTTTAAAATCGACTGTGCATTTTACATTTATGGCACATCAAATTCTGACTAGCTAATTTGTACATCTCAATAGATGCACATTTAGTTAATTACCTTTAGAATCTCAAACAGAATATTAGATTATGAGTTATTTGTCCATTGTTCTTATTGTACATATGAGAAAACTGAGGCCCAGGGAGAAGTGATATCTCTCATACACTGAACGGAGACATAGACTTACAACCAGGAGAACTGAATTCATATCCAAGCTCTGCCACTTCCTTGCAGAGTGACCTTAGATGCCACAGGTCACTGAACCTTAGTTTCCTCATCTCTAAACAAGGGATAGTAACCTGTACTTTACCCGGTTGTCCGGGGCTTCAAATGAGAACATATAATTATATTTGTAAGGGCCTAACAAAGCACATACCAGTAAAATCACAGAGCCAGCTAGCAGCAGTGTATCAGTCTGGGGGCATCAGTCTAGGCCTAGTCAAGAGGTAGAAACCAGTATAAAGAATTACTGAACTACAAACTTATTAAACTAAAATAAACTAACCATAAGATATAAGGAAACTATATATGGTACCCTAAGGCTGAAGGAAGGTACTCAAAGAAGGACAAATTTGGAAGGGGTTCAGATCTCATTGGAAAAGGTATAATTGAAGCCACTGAACAGCAGAGAAGTTTGCTGTTTTGGCCTGGTAGTGCACAGTCACTAAGTAAGCAGGAGGCAAGTCCAGAGTGCGGGTGCGAAGCAGAGAATCAGCAACCAGTGAAGCAGATAGAGAGGATGGGAACACTCAAGATTTCAGGAAAGTTTCATAGGGCCAGTAGGAACTTTCCAGAGCACAAGCAGGTGGTAATGGGGGCTGGCAGAGGAAGTGGAGAGCAGCACCTCTGTTATAAACCTTCAGTCAGCAGGTAGTCTATGTGGGGGTCCTACGGAAGGAAGCTCGAGGATAGCATGAGTGGAAAGGCCTTCAGGAAAAGACATATATTGAAAGACCTATAGAAAGGTTATCACCAGGCCAGGTGGAGGTTTCAAGGTCATTGAGGGACCCTGTATTGTGGGTGTATGGCTGGATCAGAGCCCCACTGGATATCTCATTCCCTCTTTACCAACCCACCTATGCAGCAGCTAGAAACTACAGGACAATCCCTACTCCTGCAATATCCCTCCAGCACCTTCTACTGAGAATGCTTAATATTTTGCTTACAGTAAAGGAAAGATGCTTAAAGGATTTCTGTCCATTTTAACAGAACAGGTATTGAAGAGGGTTGGAGCTAAGAGGCCATAAATTGATAACATACAGTGGTATACAGGAAGCTACAGTTTCTACTACCTTAAATTTCACTACTTGGAGAATTCTAGACAGTTTCTTGAAAACTACTCTCACACTGAGCTGTTTACCTTCCTTATAGGTGTGCAGGATGGTCCCACTGTTAGAGAAGTAGGAGAAAAGACTGATAGGAAGATGGGATTGGTTCAAGATGGCGGAGCAGAAGGACAGGTGCTCACTTCCTCATGGAAGAGCACCGGAATAACAACTAACTGCTGAACAATCATTGACAGGAAGACACTGGAACTCACCAAAACAGATTCCCGACATTCAAAGACAAAGGAGAAGCTGCAATGAGATGGTAGGAGGGGCACAGTCACAAGAAAATCAAATCCCATAACCACTGGGTGGGTGACTCACAAACCAGAAAACAATTATACCACAGAAGTCCACCCACTGGCGTGAAGGTTCTGAGCCCCGCATCAGCCTTGCAAACCTGGGAGTCAGGCAACGGGAGGAGGAATTACCAGAGAATCAGACTTTGAAGGCTAGTGGGATTTGATTGCAGGACTTCAACAGGACTGGGGGAAAGAGATACTCAACTCTTGGAGGGCACACACAAAGTACTGTGTGCATCAGGACCCAGAGGGAAGAAGCAGGAGACTGAACCAGAACAACCTGCTAATATTGTCAGTTCTCCTGCAGAGGCAGGGGATGGCTGTGGTTCACCACAGGGACAGGACACTGGCAACAGGTGTTCTGGGGTGCTCCTTGGCGTGTGCCCTCACTGAGTCTGCCAATGGCCCCACCAGGGAGCCTGTAGCCTCCAGTGCTGGGCTGTCTCAGGCCAAACAACCAACAGGGAGGGAACCCAGCCCCCACCCAACAGCAGTCAAGTAGATTAAAGTTTTACTGAGCTCTGCCCACCAGAGTAACACCCAGCCCTACCCACAACCAGTCCCTCCCATTAGGAAGCTCGCACAAGCCTCTTAGATAGCCTCATCTACCAGAGGGCAGACAGCAGAGACAAGAAGAACTATAATCCTGCAGCCTGTGGAATGAAAACCACATTCACAGAAAGATAGCCAAAATGAAAAGACAGAGGGCTATTTACCAGATGAAGGACATGATAAGATCCCAGAAAAACAACTAAATGAAGTGGAGATAGGCAATCTTCCAGAAAAAGAATGCAGAATAATGATAGTGAACGTGATCTAGGACCCCGAAAATTGAATGGAGGCAAAGATTGAGAAGATGCAAGAAATGTTTTAAAAAGTCCTAGAAGAAGTAAAGAACAAACAGAGACGAACAATACAATAACTGAAAAGAAAAATAGACTAGAAGGAATCCATAGCAGAATAACGGAAGCAGAAGAATGGATAAGTGACCTGGAAGACAGAATGGTGGAATTCATGCCGTGGAACAGAATAAAGAAAAAAGAACGAAAATAAGTAAAGACAGCCTAAAAGACCACTGGGACAACATTAAATGCACCAACATTCACATTATAGGGGTCTCAGAAGGAGAAGAGAGGGAGAAAGGACTCGAGAAAATATTTGAAGACATTATAATCAAAAACTTCCCTAACATGGGAAAGTAAATAGCCACCCAAGTCCAGGAAACGTAGAGAGTCCCAGGCAGGAAAAACCCAAAGAGAAACACACCGAGAAACAGAGTAATCAAATTGACAAAACTTGACGAAGAAAAATTATTGAAAGCAACAAGGGAAAAATGACAAATAATATACAAGGGAATGCCTATAAGGTTAACAGTTCATTTCTCAGCAGAAACTCTAAAACCCAGAGGGAATGGCATAATATATTTAAAGTGATGAAAGGGAAGAATCTACCTCTAAGATTATTCTACCTGGCAAGGATCTCATTCAGATTTGACAGAGAAATCAAAAGCTTTACAGACAAACAAAAGCTAAGAGAATTTAGCACCACCAAACCAGCTCTACAACAACTACTACAGGAACTTCTCTAAGAGGGAAACATAAGAGAAGAAAAGGACCTACAGAAACAAACCCAAAACAATTAACAAAAAGGCAATAGGAATATACATATCGATAATTACCGTAAATGTAAGTGGATTAAATGTGCCAACCAAAAGACATAGACTGGCTGAATGGATACAAAACCAAGACCCGTATATGTGCGGTCTACAAGAGACCCACTTCAGACCTAGGGACACATACGGACTGAAAGTGAGGGGATGGAAAAAGATTCTGTGCAAATGGATATCACAAGAAAGCTGGAATAGCAATACTCATACCAGATAAAAGAGACTATAAAATAAAGAAGGTTACAAGAGACAAGGAAGTACACTACATAATAATCAAGGGATCAATACAAGAAGAAGATATAACAATTATAAATATATATGCACCCAACATAGGAGCACCTCAATACATAAGGCAAATGCTAACAGCTATGAAAGAGGAAATCGACAGTAACACAAGAATACTAGGGGACTTTAACACCTAACTTACACCAATGGACAGATCATTGAGAAAGAAACTTAATAAGGAAACACGAGCTTTAAATTACAAAATAGACCAGATGATTTAATTGATACTTATAGGACATTCCATCTGAAAACAGAAGATTACACTTTCTCCTCAGGTGCACACAGAACATTATCCAAGATTGATCACACCTTGAGTCACTAACCAAGCCTCAGTAAATTTAAGAAAATTGAAAATGTATCAAGCATCTTTTCTGACCACACTCTATGAGGTTAGAAATCAATCACAGGGAAAAAAAACGTAAAAAACACAAACACGTAGAGGCTAAACAATATGTTACTAAACAACCAAGAGATCACTGAAGAAACCAAAGAAGAAATCAAAAAATACCTAGAGACAAAGGACAATGAAAACACGATGATCCAAAACCTATGGGATGCAGCAAAAGCAGTTCTAAGAGGGAAATTGAAAGCAAATACAATCCTACCTCAAGAAACAAAAAAAAAACAATCTCAAACAATCTAACCTTACACCTAAAGGAACTAGAGAAAGAAGAACAAACAAAACCCAAAGTTAGTAGAAAGAAAGAAATCATAAAGATCACAGCAGAAACAAATGAAATAGAAACAAAGAAAACAATAGCAAAGACCAATAAAACTGAAAGCTGGTTATTTCAGAAGGTAGACATAATTGATAAACCTTTAGCCAGACTCATCAAGAAAAACAAGGAGAGGACTCAAATCAATAAAATTAGAAATGAGTAAGTAGGAGTTACAACAGACACAAGAGAAATACAAAGCATCATAAGAGACTAATACAAGCAAGTCTACTCCAATAAAATGGACAACCTGGAAGAAATGGAAAAATTCCTAGAACGATATAACCTTCCAAGACTGAACCAGGAAGAAATAGAAAATATGAACAGACCAATCACAAGTCATGAAACTGAAACTATGATTAAAACTCTTCCAACAAACAAAAGTCCAGGACCAGAGGGCTTCACAGGTGAATTATATCAAACATTTAGAGAAGAGCTAACACGCATCCTTCTCAAACTCTCCCAAAAATTTGCAGAGGAAGGAACACTCCCAAACTGATTCTACGAGGCCACCATCCCTCTAATACCAAAACCAGACAGAGATACTGCAAAAAAAGAAAATTACAGACCAGTATCACTGATGAATATAGATGCAAAAATCCTCAACAAAACACTAGCAAACAGAATCCAACAACACTTTAAAAGGGTCATACAGCAATTTCAACTGGGATTTATCCCAGGGATGCAAGGATTCTTAGGTATACACTAATCAATCAATGTGATACACCATAATAACAAACTGAAGTATAAAAGCCATATGATAATCTCAATAGATGCAGAAAAAGCTTTTGAAAAAATTCAACACCCATTTATGATAAAAGCTCTCCAGAAAGTGGGCATAAAGGAAACCTACCTCAACATAATAAAGGCCATATACGACAAACCCACAGCAAGTATCATTCTCAACGGTGAAAAACTGAAGGCGTTTCCTCTAAGATCAGGAACAAGACAAGGATACCCACTCTTGCCACTATTATTCAACATAGTTTTGGAAGTCTTAGCCACAACAGTCAGAGAAAAAAGATAAATAAAAGGAATCCAAATTGGAAAATAAGAAGTAAAACTGTCACTGCAGATGACATGACACTATACATAGAGAATCCTAAAGATGCCACCAGAAAACTACTAGAGCTAATCAGTGAATTGGGTAAAGTTGGAGGATACAAAATTAATACAGAGAAATCTCTTGCATTCCTATACACTAACAACAAAAGGTCAGAAAGAGACATTAAGGAAACAATCCCATTCACCATTGCAACAAAAAGAATAAAATACCTAGGAATAAACCTACCCAAAGAGGTAAAAGACCTGTACTCAGAAAACTATACAATACTGATGAAAGAAATCAAAGATGACACAAACAGATGTAGAGAAATACCATGTTCTTGGATTAGAAGACTCAATGTTGAGAAATGACTATACTACCTAAAGCAATCTCCAGATTCAATGCAAACCCTATCAAATTACCAATGGCATTTTTTTCAGAACTAGAACAAAAAATCTTAAAATTTGTATGGAGACACAAAAGACTCCGAATAGCCTAAGCAACCTTTAGGGGTAAAAAACGGTAAAAAATGTTTAGGGGTAAAAAAATGAAATAGCTAATAAGAACCTGCTGTATAAAAAAAAATTTTTAAAACGGTGCCTTTTGAAAAAAAAATAGGAACATGCATATGATCCATCAATATCACTTCAGGAATGTATCTTAAGGAGATGATTAGACAAGTTTGGAAATCTGTATGTAAAAGGATGTTCATTACAATGATTTTTTTATGATAGTTAAAAAATAAAACAGAAAAAAACCTAAATGACCAACAATTGAGAAATGCATAAATGGGTTATGGCACAACTATTTAATGGAATATTATATTGTATGTAGCCACTTTAAAAAAACAAGACTAATAGGAATTTCACCTTTATGAGGCTCAGTTCCTTCATTGGGATAGTGAATAATATACATCCTACCTCACAGGTTTACTGTAAGAATTAAGGAAGACTGAATATGTAAAATCCCCAGTCCAGGCATGGGACATAGGAATTACATAACAGAATTTTTTTCCTTTCCCTTAGATAACATGAAGTCAACGACTGTAGCATATTCTTACTTTCATTTTTCATATTCTCACCAGGAATGAAAGAAAACCGGATGTAAGGGTTTTCCCATCATCTGTCCTTCTTCATCCCCTTAATCAGTGTTATGTTAACAACTGTCATGTCACTTAACAAGTAGCTAATTATTTTCATACCACACTTGTGATTTTAAAGGCTCTTTTTTCCTTCAATTATACATTTTCCCAATTAAGTATTCAATGATGAAGTGAGTGGAATCCAGAATTGCTGGCCTATCCAAAGAACTCACTTTGCTTGAATGCCAGTTACTCACATAATGCCATGTCAACCTGACTGATGATACCAGGCAATGGAAAGCACATCCACTAGTCTGCTCTTTCTTTTCATAACTTGCTACTTTCATAGCCTCATCCAAAATGCTTATCAAAGTATTCCACATGATAACCACTGTGCAGTGTGCTCTTAGTCCTTAAAGGGCCAGATGCTTGGTCAAGAATCTACATTTAGTTCTGGTAGCCTGTCTTGGTCACATGTTACATACATATTGGAGCTCACACGACAGGCCTACACCTAGTTGTAAAGAATATACTTGACAATTATTCATACCCCTTGAGACACTGGGGAATCAAAGAGATCCATGGGAATCTGAAATTATCTGGTACAATGCTGCCCTATCCAATACAGTAGCCACTAGCCACATGTGACTCACTGCGCATTTGAAATGCAACTAGCATGACTGAGAAACTAAGTTGTTAATTTTATTTTCTTTATATAGCTTGTGGCTACCATATTGGACAGCATAGATCTAGACAGTATAGTTTAATGGAAAGAATGCGGGATTTGAAGCTAAATAGTTTCTCAGGTTTAAATCTTGTCAACTGTTAATTGCTAACTATATAGCTATAACTTTGATCATGTTCTTTATCTTGTTCAAACCTCAGTTGCGTGATTTGTAAAATGCGGATAATACCAGAACCTCACAGGGTTGTTGTGATTAGAATGAATGTAAAACACCTAGCCCAGGGCTCATCACATGGCAAGTCACCTTTAAATAATAGCTATTTATCAAGCTCCCCATTTTCCATATGGAGAAACTGAAGGTCCAAAAGAAGTGTCTTGTCCACAGTTATATAGCTAGTTGGAAGCACAGTCAGTAGCCAAATCCAGATTGTCTCACTTTTTTTGATAATGAATTTTCCTATAGAGACGAATCCTCCTCACCCCTGAAGAGTGAAAGGTAGTAGCCCAAACAACTACTCAACTGCTATAAAAAATATCTTATACATGTAGAGAAAATGTACCTTTGTGAAGCCTATTTGTTCCTTCCGGAAATTTTCCAGGGGTTTGATCAGCAAATCACTAGCATTGTGTACCTAGAGAAAAAGAAAGAACATGCAAAATAACTTGTAGATCAGCAAGGTTCAGATTCAACATTCATTGTTACTAGGGTATTTCCTTGTAATACACCATCCTGCAAAATGTTAACTAGTTTGCTGGTTTGTTGGGTTTTGTTACTGTTTTTCCCATATTGGTCTTTTAAAATCAAATGCTTTGACGATTACCTTAAGTGAATACCATGGGAGACAGCACAGGGGAGCATTTTTCTCAAGGACAAGAGCCCTTCCTGTGGGGGAGAAGATGAGAGTGTGGGTTCTCCAGTCATAGAGACCAGGGTTCAAATTCCAGCTGTGTCACTTAAAGTAATTTGCCCCTCCAAACCTTTGTCAAATAGGATCATCACAGCACCTATCTTGTAGACAAAGTACCTAGCACAGAGTAAACACTCATTGTGGAAACTGGGAAGGAGTCACAGAAACCACCCGATTTCTTGAATTCTAAGACTCATATTTTAACATTTCTGAAATCACCATGCATCATAGTTTGTCAGTGGTTTCCCTTCTTAGTAGCACATAAAATAATGACTCATCTAACAATCAATGACATCTTGGATTTAATGAGGGAATTACTCCCTAACCCTGGAGCAGTTGAGTAACTGACCTAGCTTTATGCAAACTGGTTTATGGAGAAATGTTAAAGTGAACATTTCACTTAAATTAACAAGGGTCTCAAAAAATCTTCTGGGTCCTTGCTACTCAAAATATGGCCCACTAACCAGCAGCAGCAGTATCACCTGGGATCTTGTTAGAAATGCAGAATCTCAGCCTCCACCCCAGACCTATCAAATAAGAATCCTTATTTTAACAAGGGCCCTAGGTAATTTGTGTGTACACTCAAGTTTTAAAAGCACTGTTCTAGCTTTTTGTTTAATTTGTTTTAAGTTGGAGCTATTGGTATAGACAATTGGATTCATTTCCTTAACTACTCACCAAAACTTTATTCTTTCATTAAAAATATAACGGCAGGGCTTCCCTGGTGGTGCAGTGGTTGAGAGTCCGCCTGCCAATACAGGGGACACGGGTTCGTGCCCCGGTCCGGGAAGATCCCACATGCCGCGGAGTGGCCGGGCCCGTGAGCCATGGCCGCTGAGCCTGCGCGTCCGGAGCCTGTGCTCCGCAACGGGAGAGGCCCGCGTACCACAAAAAAATAAAAATGAAAAAAATAAAAAAATAAAAATATAATGGCAAATTGAGATTAAGTTGATGCTTTCAAATCTTTCAATATTTATGATGTATCTGGGAATTAATATAACCGTACATGGAAATCAAAATCTGTGAAAATCAGAGATAATATTAATACCAAAGTTGGAGAGGTGTGGAATCAAGTTTTAATTTGAAAAAATAAACTTTTTCTCCTAAAAAAATAATCAAATGCTGTGAGAGGAAATGAAAGAAGGAACATTAGGGGCATTTCTCTGTAACTTTACTGGTAGTCTGATCTGAGTTTTTAATTGATAAATATCCAGGGTCATGCCCAGAAACAGACACAGGAAGCCTGAAGTATATGTGGAAAAGAGAAGAGAAAGGGAATAGAAAATACAAGAAAAAGCCAATTGCACCAAGTGCAAATCATTTCATGGGAGGCAAATGAGTTGGCAGTAATAGCATGAGGAAAAATCCCAGTGTAAATTGTTTCCAGCCCTGCCCTGGTGTGTCATAAAACCAGAACATTTCTCTCAGAACTAGGAGTGTATTACAGCATCACAGAGAATAATGGACCAGGCCTTCTAACAACATAACTATAAGTACAGAACCTGACAGGAACAGCCTGTCCAGGTACTAAACATACTGGCATTAATATGGTGCTGGAAATATAAAAAAATCATATCCAAATTGAATCCCTTGCACAGTGGGCAGGTAGAGATATACAAAGCTTTGTCTTCATGTAAACCTCTTGGGAGATTTCATCTATCCAACGCAACAAGTGGAGTTTGTTTCTTCACAGGTGCGAATTAGCTGCACTTTAATTTTGATCCATTACAAGACAACAAAATGAGGGACCAGCTTCATTATCAGATGAGACAAAGTGTCAATAAGACAAGATATGCCTTTATAACAAAAATAGAATAGAGAGTAGAAAGCCAGTTTTGTCTAGTTCTGTATTCTCCAGAGTAAGAAGCAATTTTAAAAATACCAACAAAAAGCAACAGGAATTGAGGCATTAATACATATTGTATCCAAGTCCTACAGGCACTTTGGACCTCTTATTTTCTAACCAGGTATGATTCAGCATTCAACTAAATAAATGGGCAAACTCTCATCCAATCAAAGCTCCATGATATCAAAAAGAGACACCAGTGACTATCCTTGATTGAAAACAATAATTCTCTTACTAAAAGTACCAGCCTGTCTCCTTTTCCCAATACACTCTACATTTCCATGGATTGTGAATTATGTGCTATCAACTTTGTGTACTCACCTGGAAATATACTAAGTTATTGGTGTCATAGATTACATACAAGGAATAATTTTTCTTCTTTACTATTGTGGAAGTTTTAAAACATGGCCACAAATTCTATGATACTCCTCACATTGAGAAGGAAGGTCTCCATCCCCTCTACCTTGAATATGAGTGGGTTTGTTACAGCTTTGAACAAACACAGTACAGCAGAAGGGATACAACACGACATCCAAGGCTAGGTCATAAAAGGCCAGTAACTTCCACCTGGTTCCCTTGGAACACTCCCCATGAGCCCTGAGCCACAATATAAAAAGTTGGACTACCCTGGGACTACCAAGCTACAGAGGCCAAATGTAGACATTCTTGTCAAAAGACCCACTGAGCCCAGCCTTCCAGTCATCTCACTAAGGTGCCAGATACGTAAGTGAAGCTATTTTGGACCCTCCATATCACCCCATCTCCAAGGTGAATACCACCACATAGAGCAGAAGAATCTCTGAGCTGACCCCTGCATGAATTCCTGACCCACAAAATCATGAGATAAGATTAAATAGTTTAAGTCACCACGTTTTATAATAGGGTGTTATGCAGCAATAGACAATTAGAAAAACTATTTCCACTTTCACAAAGATAACACAAAAGTAGCCAATTGGGAAACATTGAGGAAGTTTGTCTTTGAATAAAAAGTGAACATGCCACTTCTAAAGAGAGTAATATGTGTCAAGCCTCTGTATGGATATTCAGCTGAGCCCTTGCATATGCAGGCACCCCAAGGATGGTACAGGTGCCAGTTTTTCATGTTCCACAGGGGATTTTCTTGCATAAGTAAGTGTGCCAGTAACTTCTCACAGAGTTCATAAGGCTACTAGTTTTACGTTTGGCCCTGTCCCAGTCTAGAAAAGTAGTACATGGTTCACTTAAATTGGAGTCGAGAGTTTTCCTTAATCACATTGGCAATACTTCTCCCTTTCTCCTACAACACAAATAGATACTCTGAACCTTTTCCTCTCTTTAACATTCATTGGTTATTATACTAATTTCTGCCAGAACATAGAGCTAGAAATGTAAGAAAATGTCGCACTGAGGATTGGCTCTTTTTTCTTTCCCATTCAGCTTTACCTTTAGAACTCCTTAGAAATCTAACAATTACTCAGAAAAGCCCTTTTAAGTAAACTTGGCCTTTATTCCCTTTCTGATCACTGCATTCATTTTGTGAGCTCTCTAGGACAAAAGCTCCTGCCTACTATATCACAGTAGAAGCCCCAGCATAAGTGACATTCTAAACACATTAGTGAGTTTATCTAAAATCTGGTTCTGATTGAATAAAACCAAACTAGATAGGCCACTTAGTAAAACAGAGATGGCATTCAATCTAGTAGTGAAGAATTGCTCAGGAACCTTTGATGGTTAACCAATTACCAAAAGAAGACATTGAGGGTACATTGTTTTAGGTCATTCTTGGCAGTCCTCAAAGAAAGTCCTTACCATTGCCAACGGAGTCCCCTTCAGAGTCAGAAAGGCATCTAGGCAAACCTCCTATCGTTAATCATACAGAAAGTCTGTTATCCAGACTTTTAAAGGCCACTTTAAGAGGTACTACAACCTCCTGCACTGTACTTTTTAAGAAATAAAAGCAGAGATGCTCCTCTTCATTTATTCCCTCAATAGTTTCTTCAACAATTTAAAATTCATTTATGAGAATGACTAGACATCTGCAGTTGTCACATGCTAGGGGTATGAACTTCCTTCATGTTCTACTAAAGCTTCTTTGGGCCTCTTTTTATAGAAATGATAAAAAACTGTTTAACATCTACCATATTGAGGTACAGGAGTCCTTCTACCACAGTTCCAGGAAATGAGAGAGGTGCAGTCAAGCAACGATTCCTGGCATGTTGTAAAAGGCCTTCATTGAGCCTAACCTACACAGCATTCCTATAATTAAATGGGAAATGGGGAGCCAATACTCAAGAAATGACTGAAGAATTGAGGGAACAAAAGGGCACAACATGATTAAAGACAGAAGAAAATGAGTCAGTCCTGTGGAAAACAGCCAGCAAATATGGTGAGAAAAACATCTCAAAAGGTGAATCCTTCTTCAATATTTTAGAGCTTTGTAATCGGGTAAATAAAAGAGATCAAGAAGCAACTAGGGCTGAAGAGTTGTACAGCTGACATTTCTAGTGGTATCTGAATGAAATAGGGGTGAATGCCTTTGAGATCAACACTGGTAGCAGTCCACAAACTCTTATGACAGAAGAAAATATTTAGTAGAGTGTGGATTAGCTAGTGGAGCATCTAACAGGCTCTGGGAAAACTACCCATATTGGTCTCTCTTAACTATCATTAGAAGCAAATCTCTTAAATGAAGAAAATTCCCAAGTCAAATTTCCACAAGCCAAATCTTGGGGGCAACAAAAGATAACTAGAAACATTTATATAATCAGTGCTTTTTGCTATTATAAAACACTACCATATTCATTTTATCATTTGCAGTACTTACAACAAACTTGGAAGGTGGGAATTTTTTCTCATTCTACATATAAAGAAAGAGAGACTAGAAGAAATAAAGTGATTAGTGTGAAGTCACAAATAAGTTAGTGGAACAGCCACTATTAGCACTTAAAGATCTAATTTCCCAGATTTAAGGGCCCTGCCTTCAATCCTAACTCTCTAGGAGCTGAGATGAAATGGTAGCAGTATTCTTAGAAGCCAGTACCACCCTGTTGCAAAGGAAGAGTGATTAAAGATTAAAGAACTCTTGCTATTGGAATAAATGAGTTTAACAAAACTGAGCTGCCAATACAAAGTCATCCAAAGAGAGAAAGGGAAGATAGACCACTTTGTTGTCCTTAACATTGTTTCCACTTGACCCACATGCTCTTAATAAAAACAAATATTGACCAACATAGGTACTTCCACATTTAAGTCTCAGTTACCTCTGGTGTGTGGCCAAGCACCTTCATTTTTAACAATTTCCCAGGTGACACTGGTGGTACAGGTCTAGGGACCACACAAAAAGATTATTTATTCAACTGTTAAAATAGAGTTCACAAAAAATATAAATACTTAGGAATAAATCTAACAAAATATGTATAAGATCATTATGAGGAAACTATAAAACTCTGATGAAGGAAATCAAAGAAGGTCTAAATAAATGGAGAGATAACCCATGTTCATAAATAGTAAGACATAATATTTTTAAGATGTTAGTTTGTCCCATCTATACATTCAATGCAATTCCAATCAAAATTCCAGCAATTTGTTTTGTGGATATTGATAAACAGGTTCTGAAGTTCATACCCTACTTCAAGACTTACTACAAAGTTAAAGTAATCAAGATAGTTTGGTATTGGTCTATAGCATTTTACACAGAATTAGAACAAATAATCCTAAAATTTATATGGACCCACAAAAGACCCAGAATTGCCAAAGCAATCCTGAGGAAAAAGAACAAAGCTGGAGGTATAAACCATCGAGACTTCAGACAACATTACAAACCTACAGTAATCAAAGCAGCATGGTATTGGCACAAAAGCAGATATATAGATCAATGGAAAAGAACAGAGAGCCCAGAAATAAATCCACAGACATACAGTCAATTAATCTGTGACAAACGATGCAAGAATATACAATGGAGAAAATAGAGTCTCTTCAACAAGTGGTGTTGGGAAAGCTGGACAGCTATGTAAATCAACTAAATTAGAACACTCCCTCACACCATATACAAAAATAAACAAAAAGTGGTTTAAAGACCTAAATATAAGACATGGCACCATAAAATTTCCAGATGGGAACATAGGCAAAACATTCTCGGACATGAATCATAGTGATATTTTCTTAGATCAATCTCCCAAAGCAAAAGAAATAAAAGCAAAAATAAACAAATGGGATCTAATGAAACTTAAAAGTTTTTGCACAGCAAAGAAAACCATTGGCAAAATAAAAAGACAACCTACGGAAAAGGAGAAAATATTTGCAAACAATGTGACCAACAAGGAGTTAACATCCAAACTATAAAAACAGTTCATACAACTTAATACCAAAAAGAAAATTAAAAACTGGACAAAAGACCTAAATAGACATGTCTCCAAAGACATACAGATGGCCAACAGTCATAAGGAGAGATGCTCAACATCACAAATTATTAGATAAATGCAAATCAAAACCACAATGAGGTATCACCTCACACTGGTCAGAATGGCCATCATTAAAAAGTCTACAAATAATAAATGCTGGAGAGGATGTGGAGAAAAGGGAACCCTCACACACTGTTGGTGGGAATGTAAATTGGTGCAGTCACCATGGAAAACAGTATGGAGGCTCTTTAAAAAACTAACAGTAGAGCTACCATATGATCCAGCAATCACACTCCTGTGCACCTATCCAGAAAAAAATTAAAACTTTAATTTGAAAAGATACATGCACCCCAAGGTTCACAGCAGCACTATTTACAATAGTCAAGACATGGAAACAACCCAAGTGCCCATCAACAGATGA
>RJWK010026968.1:0-26726 GCA_004363435.1 Platanista minor | reverse complement strand
TATATATATATATATATATATATGTACACACACATTGTTTTTCTTATTCTTTTCCATTATAGTTTATCATAGGATATTGCATATAGTTCTCTGTGCTATATGGTAGGACCCTGTTGTTCATCCATTCTATATATAGTAGTTTGCAGCTGCTAACCCCAGGCTCCCAATCCATCCCTCCCCCAACCCCCACCCCTTTGACAACCACAGTCTCTTCTCTATCTGTATCACTCAATGTTTTTCTCTTTATATTTGGCTGCACTGGGTCTTCATTGCTGCATGCGGGCTTTCTCTAGTTGCAGCAAGCAGGGGCTACTCTTTGTTGTGGTGCATGGGCTTCTTGTTGTGGTGGCTTCAGTAGTTGCAGCCTGTGGGCTCTAGGGTACTCAGGCTTCAGTAGTTGTGGCACACGGGCTTAGTTGCTCCACGGCATGTGGGCTCTTCCTGGACCAGGCATTGAACCAGTGTCCCCTGCACTGGCAGGTGAATTCCGAACCACTGCACCACCAGGGAAGTCCTCACTCAATTTTTTTTTAACATCTTTATTGGAGTATAATTGCTTTACAATGGTGTGTTAGTTTCTGCTGTATAACAAAGTGAATCAGCTATACATATACATATATCCCCATATCTTCTCCCGCTTGCATCTCCCACCCACCCTCCCTATCCCAACTCTCTAGGTGGACACAAAGCACTGAGCTGATCTCCCTGTGCCATCTGGCTGCTTCCCACTAGCTATCTATTTTACATTTGGTCTCACTCAGTGTTTTATTTGAGAAGACATTCATGCTGTTCTGCTGTAATTTGTTCTTGCTCTTGCTGTAGAGTATTGTGTTGTGTCACCATACCACAATTTATTTATCTATTCCACCATTGATGGACATACATATTGTTTCCAGTTACTGTCTATTACAAATAATGCTGCTATAAAAATTTTTGAAAATATCTATTGATGCACATTACCTACACATTGCTGGGTCATAGGATCTACATTTGTTCAGCTTAAATTGATGCTGCCAAACTGTTTCTCAGTGTGGGTGTACTAATTACACACCCATCAGCAGTGTAGGAGAGTAGTAGTTGCTCTGATCTGACAACATTTGATAGAACTAGTCTTTTTCACTTTAGACATTCTGGTGTGTGCAGTGGTATCTCATCAGGGCTTTAATTTGCATTGCTCTTATGACTAATAAAGATGAGCACTTCTTATCATGTTATATTGGCTATTTGAATATCCCTTTTTGTAAAGTGCCAATTTTCTGCAAAATACTTGAACAGGTATTTTACCAAAGTTGTTACTTTTTTCTTTATTTTTAACTTTTCATTTTGAAATAATTTCAAAATAGTACCCCCAAATCCCATTTTCCCTTCACCCAGCTTCATATCTTGATATCTTGCATAACTATGGTCTAGTTATCAAAACCAATAAATTAACATTGGTATTTAACTACAGACCTTATTACAATTTCATCAATTGTCTCACTAATGTTTTTTTCTGGACCAGGATCCAATCCAGGATTACCCATAGCCTTTAGTTGACATGTCTCCTTAGTCCCCATTAATCTGGGATCATTCTTTAGTCTTACTTTCTCTTTTATTACCTTAACTCTTTAGACGAGTACTGGTCAGTTATTCTGTAAAATGCCCTCAGTTTGTATTTGTCTAATGTTCCCTCACGATTAAATTCATGTCATGCATCTTTGGAGGAGTGATGTTGTATCCTTCTCAGTGCGTAAGAGCAGGAGGAACATGAGGTCAATATGTCTCCTCCAGAGTGATGTCAACTTTGATCACTTGGTTTAAGGTGGTATCTGTCAGGTATCTCTACTATAAAGTTACCATTTTTCTCTTTGTAGTTAGTAACTATCTAGTAAGGTAGTACATAAATATTCTGTTTCTGGCCATTCTTTTACTCTAAAATGCTTTAAATTTATAGCATTATTTATATATACTTGTTATTAGTCCTCTTTTTGATATGTGTATTGTAAATATCTTACCCTACTCTAAGACTTGCCTTTTCATGCTCTTCATGCCTTTTGATGAACAGAAGTTCTTAAGATTAATATAATTAAATTGATCATTTTCCCTGTATGATTAGAACTATTTATATCCTACTTAAGAAATCTTTACCTATTATAAAACATTGACTTGTCTTCTTCTAAAAACTTTTTTTTTTTTCTCTCATGTTTGGATCTACAATCCATCTGCAACTGATTCTCTTTCAGGTAACTACCAAGATTCATTATTTTTTCATATGCTATAAATTGACCCATACCATTCATGGAAAAGTCTATCCTTTCCCCACTGCACTGCTACCTTGGTTATAAATTAGGTGACTGTGTGGGTGAAGGTCTGTTTTTGTCCTCTCTCTTCTGTTCCATTTATCTATTTGTCTATCTTTGTGTGAGTGCCACAAGGACTTAAGGACCATATTATTTTTTAAATTTTTAAATAAATAAATTTATTTATTTATTTTTGGCTGCATTGGATCTTTGTTGCTGCGCGCAGGCTTTCTCTAGTTGCAGTGAGCAGGGGTGCACGGGCCTCTCATTGCAGTGGCTTCTCCTGTTGCGGAGCACAGGCTCTAGGCACACGGGCTCAGTAGTTGTGGCTCATGGGCTTAGTTGTTCCACGGCATGTGTGATCTTCCCAGACCAGGGATCGAACCCGTATCCCCTGCATTGGCAGGTGAATTCTTAACCACTGCGCCACCAGGGAAGTCACAGGACCTTATTATTAAGTCTTGATATCTTTATACTTCTAGATTTCATCTTCTTCAGCATAGACTTTAGTTTTGGCCCTTTGCGTTTCAGTCTAAATTTTAGAATCCTTTTGTCAATTTCCACCTGCACACCATAAACCCCTAATGGGATGGTTTGAACTGTGTTGAATCTGTAGATGAATTTGGAAGCATTACATATTTACAATATTGAATCTTCGAATTATGAACATAGTACTTCCCTCAATTTATTTAGATCTTTATTTCTCTCAATAATGTTTTATAGTTTTCAGGTAGTGGTCTTGCACAGCTTTCATTGATTTATTCTAAGTATTTGATGTTTGACAATTTATTTTTTAAATATAACTACCTGAATACCATAGAGCGGTGGTTCCCAATGAGAAGTGACTTTGCTCCCAGGACAACTTTGGCAGTGTCTGGAGACATCTTTTGTTATCACACCAGGGATAGTGCTACTGGTGTCTAGTGGGTAAAGGCCAGGGATGCTGCTAAACATCTTACAATGCACAGGAAAGTTTCTGACAATGAAGAATTATACAGTCCAAAATGTCAATAATGCCACTCTCAAGAAACTTCAGTATAGAGTTAAGAATTTCCAGAAATATGTCACTTAATACTCATTTTTTTATACATGGATTATGAATTTTTGTGTTTCATGGGACATCGTAATTTACAGTGACATTTTCATCATATTAAAGTTACTTTTCCTTATTAGTTGTGAATAAAACTTGGCATTTCCAGAAGTTTATAAAAAAAAGGTGCTATAATTATTAGGCGATAACTCTCCATTGGTTTTGGATTTCTGCATGTCTTCTGAACAAATGACATTGATAAGTTTTGTTCAAGAATGTTTGCATAACAGACAGCCTTGGAAAGGTAAAACAGAGACTCCCTGTAGAGAGACTTGGAGACATCCCCCCAGCCCCAGGGTATTCCAGGGTAATAAACCTAGAAACCTTTCCCTTACTTCCCTGGAGAAGATTTGCTTATATTCTAGGGTAATAAAAGATCGTACACCTCTCTGGGGAGACAGGAAGGTTTGTTAGCAGTTCCCTTATTATAATATTAGGAGTTTCCTAGATTCACTGTCTCCGCAGTGACACAGATCCACAGTATGCCCAGTATCCACCTGGGCTGCCCCTGCATCATCCCCATGGGATTTGGAAGCAACAGGGAACCCATGCTGCCTGCTGCACTGTGAGCAATAAATAAATAAATAAATCTAAATCTATTTGGGCTTGCTGTCTCCTCAGTGACTGAATCTCTAGAAGTCTGTTAAGCTAACTTAGCAGCTGAGATGATCTCTTCTGCCTAGAGATTGCTTGACAATGACTCATTAGCAAGCTCTGCCACCAGTGTTGGAAGGAGAGGAGGCACCACTAATGTCATAGGTTTGTTTCTCTACCCTGTAGTGATGATGGGGAAGGCACAATTGTGTCTCCATCAGGGTTCCCAATACCTGCCTTTTAGGTAGGTGGGTTTGAGGTGCTGGCCCTGAGATGTTCAGAGGAGCCAACAGCCACCAGGACACTGTCTATATTCAAATTCAGGACTTAGTTGTAATAGTTGTAATCATCAAAGGCTCTACCTGTGTCTTGGGCATGCCCCAAGGTGACAACACAAGGCTGGGCTCACGCCCACTCAATATTTGAGACTTATTTCCTGGAGTCAGGGTCCCAGTTCTGTTCCTGGGGTCCTGGGTCCCTTGCAATGACCAAGTCGTTGTTACTTCACTAGGTCCAGCAGACCTGGCTCCTTTTCCCCTCTTGCATGAGGTTCCTCAGACCTCTGGTGAACCTTTCCCACCAACTTGCTGGACTTACCAAAGCTTGCCTGAACCTAGCAGTGGCCACAACTTCAATTCAAGCTAAAAGCCCCTCTACAAATACGTATACAGTTGGCCCTCTGTGTCCGCAGGTACTGCCCCCAACGTATTCCATTTGCAGTCGGTTGAATCACCCCCACAGATATGGAGGGCCGACTGAATTATGCCCTTATTTTGTTTTTTCGTTTTCGAAGTATAATTGACATACAACACTATGTTAGTTCCTGTTACTCAACATAATGATTTTTCCATACATTTTAAAATCATCACCACAATGAGTCTAGTTCTGATGTCACCATACAAAGGTATTACTTAGTTATTGACTATATTCCCCACACTGTACATTTCGTACCCATGATTCATTTATTTTGCAACTGGAAGTTTGTACCTCTTAATCTCCTTCACCTATTTCTTTCCGCCCCCCACCTCTCTCCCCTCTGGCAAAACCTGTTTGTTTTCTGTCTCTATAACTCTGTTTCCATTTTGTTATGTTTGTTCATTTGTTTTGTTTTTTAGATTCCACATATAAGTGAAATCATACAGTATTTGTCTTTCTCTGTCTGATCTATTTCACTTAATATTATACCCTCTAGATCCATCCATATTGTCACAAGATTTCATTCTTTCTTATGGCAGAGTAATATTCCATTTATGTGTGTGTGTGTGTGTGTGTGTGTGTGTGTGTGTGTGTGTGTATACACACATCATTTCTTTATCCATTCATCTATTAATGGGTTCTTGGGTTGCTTTCACATCTTGCCTATTGTAACTAATGCTGCAGTGAACATAAGAATGCATATATCTTTTCTAATAAGTGTTTTTGTTTTCTTTGGATAAATACCCAGGAGTGGAATTACTGGGTCATATGGTAGTTCTAGTTTTAATTTTTTGAGGACTCTCCATACTATTTTCCGTAGTGGCTGCACCAATTGACATTCCCACCAACAGTACATGAGGGATCCTTTTTCTCCACATCCTCGGCAACACTTGTTACTTGTTATTTGTTGTCCTTTTGATAATAACCATTCTGACAGGTGTGAGGTGATTTCTCACTGTGGTTTTGATATGCATTTCCCTGGTGATTAGCCATGTTGAGCATCTTTTCATGTGCTCGTTGGCCATCTGTACTTCTGTTTTGGAAAAATGTCTGTTCAGATCCTCTGCCTATTTTTTAATTGCATTGTTGTTGTTGTTGTTTTGATATTGAGTTGTATGAGTTCTTTGTATATTCTGCGTATTAACCCTTATCAGATATATTGCTTGCAAATATCTTCTCCTATTCAGTATGTGGCCTTTTCATTTTGTTGATAGGTTCCTTCGTTGTGCAAAAGATTTTAGTTTGATATAGTCCCATTTGTTTATTTTTTCTTTTGTTTCCCTTGTATGAGGAGACATATCCAAAAAAATATTACTAAGACTGATGTCAAAGAGTGCACTGCCTATGTTTCCTTGAGATGTTTTGTGGTTTCAGGTTTTACATTAAGTCCTTAATTCATTTTTATAAATTAATTTATTTATTTACTTTTGGCTGCATTGGGTCTTCGTTGGGTTACACAGGCTTCTCATTTCAGTGGCTTCTCTTGTTGCGGAGCACGGGCTCTAGGCTTGAGGACTTTAGTAGTTGTGGCTCTTGGGCTCTAGAGCACAGGCTCAGTTGTAGCACACGGACATAGTTGCTCCCCGGCATGTGGGATCTTCCCAGACCAGGGCTCGAACCCGTGTCCCCCGCATTGGCAGGCGGATTCTTAACCACTGTGCCACCCGGGAAGCCCCCTTAATTCATTTTGAATTTATTTTTGTGCATGGTGTGAGAGAGTAGTCCAGTTTGATTCTTTTGCATATAGCTGTCCAGTTTTCCCAGCACCACTTATTGAAGAAGCTGTCTTTTCCCCACTGTATATTCTTGCCTCTTTTGTCATAGGTTAATTGCCCATATAAGTGTGGGTTAGTTTCTGGACTTTCTATTCAGTTCCATTGATCTATGTGTATGTTTTTGCACTGTTTTGATGACAGTAGCTTTGTAATACAGTATAGTCTGAAATCAGGGAACATGACACCTCCAGCTTTGTTCTCCTTTCTCAAGATTGTTTTGACTATTTGTGGTCTTTTGTGTTTTCATACAAAGTTTAGAATTATTTTGTTCCAGATCTGTCAAAAATGTCACTGGGTTTTTTTTTGTTTGTTTGTTTTTTGTGGTATGCGGGCCTCTCACTGCCGTGGCCTCTCCTGCCGCGGAGCACAGGCTCCGGACACGCAGGCTCAGAGGCCATGGCTCACGGGCCCAGCCTCTCCGCGGCACATGGGATCTTCCTGTACCGGGGCACGAACCCGTGTACCCTGCATCGGCAGGCGGACTCTCAACCACTGCGCCACCAGGGAAGCCCTGTCATTGGTATTTTAACAGGGATTACATTGAATCTGTATATTGCCTTGGGTAGTATGGACATTTTAAGAATATTAATTCTTCCAATCCAAGAACACTATATATCTTTCCATCTATTTGGGTCATCCTCAATTTCTTTCATCAGTGTCTTATAGTTTTCTGAGTACAGGTCTTTTACCTCCTTAGTTAGATTTATTCCTAGGTATTTTATTTATTTGATATGATTGTAAATGGGATTATTTCCTTAATTTCTCTTTCAATATTTCATTGTTAATATATAGAAGCACAACAGATTTCTGTATATTAATTTTGCATCCTGTGGCTTTACCAAATTCATTGATGAGCTCTACTAGTTTTCTGGTGGTGTCTCGAGGATTTTCTATATATAGTATCATGTCATCTGCAAACAGTGACAGTTTTATTTCTTCCTTTCCAATTTTGATTCCTTTTATTTATTTTTTCTTGTCTGATTGCTGTGGCTAGGACTTCCAATACTATGTAGAATAAAAGTGGTGAGAGTGGGCATCTTTGTCTTGTTCCTGATCTTAAAGGAAATGCTTTCAGCTTTTCATCATTGAGTGTGATGTTAACTGTGTCTGATTTACTGCCTTTACTGTATATTTGCCTTTACCAGTGAGCTTTTTCCTTTCATGTGGCCTGTCTTTTCTTTTTCTCATAGAGAAGTCCCTTTAACGTTTCTTGTAAAGCTGGCTTGGTGACGTGAAATATTTTAGCTTTTGCCTTTATGTAAAACTTTTGATTTCTAAATCAAATCTAAATGAAAGCCTTGCCAGGTATTCTTGGTTGTAGGCTTTTCTCCTTCATCACTTGAAATATGTCATCCCACTCCTTTCTGGCCTGCAAAGTTTCTGCTGAAAAGTCAGATCATAGCCTTATGGGCATTCTCTTGTGTATAATTTGTTGCTTTTCCCTTGTTTCTTTTAATATTCTCTATTTATCTTTAACTTTTATCATTTTAATTACAATGTATATTGGTGTGGTCCTCTTTGCGTTGATCCTGTTTGGGACTCTGTTCTTCCTGTACCTGGTTGTCTGTTTCCTTTCCCAAGCTAGGGAAGTTTTCAGCTATTATGTCCTCAAATATATTCTTTGCCCTTTTCTCTGTCTCTTCTCCTTCTGAGACCTCTACAGTGTGAATTTTAGTAGGCCTAATATTGTCTCATAGATCTCTTAAATCTCAGTGATCTCCTCATTTATTTTTATTCTTTTTTCTTTTTCCTGTTCAGCTTCAGTGATTTCCACCACTCTGTCTTCCAGCTCACTAATCCATTCCTCTGTATCATTGAATCTACTATTGATTCTTTCACGTGTTTTTTCCATTTCAGTTATTGTATTCTTCATCTCTGTTTGGTTGTTCTTTATATTTTCTAACTCTTGGTTAAAAGCTTATAACTTCTTACTCTGATCACCCAATCTTTTCCTGAGTTCTTTTTTTTTTTTTTGCGGTATGCGGGCCTCCCACTGCTGTGGCCTCTCCCATTGTGGAGCACAGGCTCCAGACGTGCAGGCTCAGCGGCCACGGCTCAGGGGCCCAGCTGCTCCGCTGCACGCGGGATCTTCCCAGATCGGGGCACGAACCCGCATCCCCCGCATCGGCAGGCAGACTCTCAACCACTGCGCCACCAGGGAAGCCCTCCTGAGTTCTTTTGACATCTTTATGATCATAACCTTGAACCCTTTATCAGGTAGATTGCCTATCTTCACCTCACTTAGTTCTTCTTCAGGGACTTAATTTTGTTCCTTTGGAAAATATTTCTCTCTCACCTCATTTTGCCTAATTTGCTGTTTTTATTTCTATGTATTTTGTGGGTTGGTTATTTTTCCTGACCTTGGAGAAGTGCCCTTTTGTAGAAGACATCCTATGCATCCCAGGAGGGCACTCCCTTCTGGTCACCAGAGCTGTTACTCTAAGAGTGTCCTCTATTTGGGCTGTGTGTGTCCTTCTCTTGTGATGAGCTGACTACTGTGGGCAGCCTGGTAGGTGTGACTAGCCGCTGGTCTAGTTGGCTTTCAGGCCCGGCCTTGTGTGGAGGCTGCTGACCATTGGTGGGTGGGGGCTGGGTTACAAGCCTGCTGGCTGTGGGCCCTAGGGGTGTAGTGCTGGCCCACAGTTGGGCATAGCCAAGTTCATGAGTGGGTGGTTGCAAGACCAGGCGTCCCAGACCTAGTGTCAGCCTGCTGGTGGTTGGAATGGCTTCCTGACATGGCTGGCTGTGGGGTCCAAGGTGTCTTGGAGCTTGTGTCTGCCTGCTTGTGGGTAGGGCTGGGTCCTGGGGCTAGTGTCAGCTCACTGGTGGGCAGATCCTGTCCCAGGATTCCTGGCTACAGGTCCCTACGGGTCCAGGGGGTAGTGCTGGTGTACTGGTGTTCACGGCCAGGGCCAGGTGGTACTGTGGGCTCATGGAGTCTTAAGGCAGCAGGTTTGCTGGTGGATGGGGCTGTATCTCCACACTGCTAGTTGCTTGGCCCTAGGTGTCCCAGTACTTGTTCCAGCAGGCTAGTGGGTGAGGCCTGGTCCTGGTGCTAATTAACAATGAGGATTCTAAAATGGTGCTTACTAACACCAGTGTCCACCTGGTAGAAGGAGTTCTCAAAAATGGCTGTCACCAATGTCTATGACCCCAGAGTGAGCCCCAGTTGTCTCCTGCCTCTCTGGGAGGCTCTCCAAGATCAGTAGGTAAGCCTGACCCAGGCTCGTTTTGAATTACTGCTTCTGCCCTGGGTCCTAGAGCATGTGAGATTTTGTGTGCAACCTTTAAGAGTGGTCTCTCTGTTTCCCACAGCCCTCTGTCTCTCCTGAAAGTGAGCCCCACTGGCCTTCAAAGCCAAATGTTCTGGGGGCTCATCTTGCTGGTGCAGGACCCCCGGGCTGGGGAGCCCTATGTGGAGCTCAGACCACTCACTTCTTGGGGAGAACCTCTGCAATTGTAATTATCTTCCCATTTGTGGGTTGCCCACCCAGGGGTGTGGGGCTTGACTATACCGTGTTTCTGCCCCTCCTACTCATCTTGTTGTAGTTCCTTCTTTATATCTTTAGTTGTAGAAGATCTTTTCTGGTAGATTCCAGTCTTTCTCATCAACAGGTGGTCTGTAAATAGTAATTTTGGTGTGCTCGTAGGAGGAAGTGAGCTCAGGGTCTTCCTACTCTGCCATCTTGGCCACTCTGAGTCTTGTACGTTGTACTATGCCATTTTATGTAAGGAACTTAAGCACCCAGGGATTTTGGTGTCGGGGCGGGGGGTCTTGGTACCAATTCTCCATGGATACCAAGGGACAACTGTATAGAAAAATGGATTATCATGCTAACTCTCACCCTATACTATTTGCAGCTGCTGTGATAGCTGACTTACCTGCAGTCACTTCAGGGCTGTCCACGTTCACCTGGGGTATTTGCAAAAACAAATGAGACCATGATGACTCCTATGATCAGAGCTAATTTTCATAATGATGGTTTGATTTTATGAGGCATATATGTGAGCTGCAGGACAGCAGCAGGAAAAGTACAAGCTAGAAGAGCAGATGCTTTAAAAAAAAAAAAAAAGATCAACAATCTTGAAAGAAAATTACCTTCCTCATCAGCTTCCAGGCTTCTGAGTGGGGTGAAAGGTGGAAATGGGCACTTCCCTGGAGCCAGTGATCTACAAATGCATTGTTATTTGCTTGTCAAACTTTGCTAAAGTTTATACTGTTGTAATGCAAGTGATTAACCTCTCTGTGGTCAAATCAGCTTTCTCTTTTGGTTGAGCTGCAGCATCTTATGGTAGCCAAAATAGGTTTTGGAGAAGAAGAAAGAAAAGACATTCCTCTTTTGGGTCATGGAAAAAGGAAAACAGCAAGTGCTGCAGGTTTTTCTTTGATACATTTCTAGTAGAATTAGACTATCTCCTGATGGGGAATGGGGTTCACAGAGGATTCATCACCACTGCTTACGATGTCTGTCTGTTAGGCAAACATAAATTTCTGAGATCCTAATATCTAAAAGTGAGATAAATTGGGCAATACCTCTTTCCAAACACCAATTTATCGAATAAATATTATTACAGTACCAAAAGAGGACCTAATCCAAAGTTTGTACTAATGTAGGCATGTTGCTCATCTGCTGCCATGTTGTGCCTTAAATTTCTTGAAGGACCCCAGGCTGGAAGTGAAGCAAGTTGCGGTGTCACCTTCTCCATGGAGGCAGTGATCTGCTGGCTCAGGTTTGAGGAGGTGGGGAAACGGGAAGTCCAATGCTAATCACTGAAGGTAGAACTGTCACTACCATTGGGCAGGGGTGTCCCCAAGCAGACTTGTTTTCCTGTCTGTTTCCTTATCACTGTTCTTTCCCTTACTCTCAATTTAACAGGTTGAAAACAGAGATCTTCTTAATTTTTTAAACGTTATTTTGTTTTTAAAATGAGGTATAATTGACATAAGACATTATATTATCAATACTTTCAGGCATACGGCATAATGATTCAGTATTTATTTTATTTTTTATTTTTATTATTTATTTATTTATTTATTTATTTTTTGTGGTACGCAGGTCTCTCACTGTTGTGGCCTCTCCCGTTGTGGAGCGCAGGCTCAGCGGCCATGGCTTACAGGCCCAGCCGCTCCACAGCACGTGGGATCTTCCCAGACCAGTGCACGAACCCGTGTCCCCTGCATTGGCAGGCGGATTCTCAACCAGTGCGCCACCAAGGAAGCCCTGATTCAGTATTTATATACATTGTGACATAATCACCACAATAAGTCTAGTTAACATCCATCACCACACAGTTACAGAAATTTTCTTTTCTTTTTTTTTCCTGTGATGAGGACCAATATGTACTGTAGGGTTATTAACTACAATCTCCATGCTGTATATTACATGCCCATGATTTTATATTTGTAGCTTTTGACACCCTTTGCCCATTTTGACCCACCCGACACACACACACTTCCCTCTGGCAACCACCAATCTGTTCTCTGTATCTATGAGCTTGGTTTTTGTTGCTGTTGTTTGTTTGTTTTGTTTTTCAGATTCCACCTATAAGTGAGATCATATGGTATTTATCTTTGTCTGATTTATTTCACTTAGCATAATGCCTTTGAGGTCCATCTATGTTGTAGTAAATGGCAAGATTTCATTCTTTTTTATGGCGGAGTAACATTCCATTGTGTATATATACATCTTCTTTATCTCTTCATCCACTAATGAACACTTAGTTTGTTTCCATATCTTGGCAATTGTAAATAATGCTACAAGGAATGTGGTGGTGAATGTATCTTTTCAAATTGGGAAACACAGGTTTTCTTCATGAGAATCCCTCTTGCAAACCTTTCACAGACTTTATTTTAGCAAGCCTTATACACTGCTGTGACTTGTGATTGGGATACCCTATTATATAATCTCAGGAATAAATGGATTCTATGGCCCCAGATGGGTTTGTGCCTAAAGCAGCACTAGTTCCCTGGCAGAAAGATGGAGGAGAGAGAGAGGAGATGGAAAACTGCTGTTCTTTTTGTAACAAATCTTGTAGAACGATTTGTCTTTTAAAACTATGTGCATTTGCAACTATGATAAAAATCAAAGCTGTATATTAAAAAAAGTTGGTAGATGGGATGAATAAAATGGACACAACTAAAAATAGAATTAACTAACTGAATTAAGATTAATCCTGAGAATTCTCTCAAACTCAGAGCTAAAGGACTAAAGCAAAGCCAAAATAAAACAAAAACAACCAATGAAAGAAAGGTTAAATGACATGGAGGATAAAGTCAAAAGTTCCCACAGCATCAAATAGAAATTCCAGAACAAAAGAATGGAAATAATGGAAGAGAGATATAATATAGGTGAACTTTTCTGAGTTTGGAAAATATTTCAGTCTTCTTAGTGAACAACCTAGGAGTGCCAACCAGGACAAGCAAAACAGGTCCACTCCTAAACACATTCTTCAAGGGAAAGAGGAAATCTTAAGTTTTTCTTGTGAGAAAAACTAGATTATCAACTAAGGAACAAGAACGAGTTGGGTATCAAATTTTTCTTTGATACCAGTGGATTCTAGGAGACAATGGAGAGATATCTTGAAGGACGGTGTCAAATTTAGTTTCCTTATGAGCCCCCAAACATGGCATTTAATATAATTAGGTGGTAGCAAATACTATTGATTTTAAAAGGGAGAGATTGGTTAAAAGTTTTGTTATTGAATTTTAATTTTATTAACTGTGATCAGAAAAATAGCTAACACTAACATAGAGTTAAAACAAACTCTTCAAAAATTATGCCATTTAATTATTATAACATAGCACCTATAATGTAGGTACTATCATTATTCCCATTCTACAAATGAGAAAACTAAAGCACAGAAAAGATAAGTGACTCTCTTAAGGTCATCAACTAAGAAATGGTATAGCTGGGATTCAAACCCTATTTTTATTTTGGAATTTTATGAGGTTTTCTTTGCAATAAATATTTTGTCAGTTTTTGTGAATATTCAGTAGATGATTGAAAAGAAGCTGCTTTCTCTGTAGAACATGGAGTCCAGTCCAGTTCATAACTATTCATTCTACCTCATAAATAATATTATTCCAATCATTTATATGTTTTTTGGTCTGTTTGGTCTATCAAAGTCATAGCAGAGACAGTTTAAAACTTACTTCTGTTTCATATTGTAACACTTGGAAAACTAGTTTCTTCTTCTTCCTCTTAGATGCTGTTTTCTTTTCTTTGTTCCAGAATTTTTTCATGGTTTTATAACCTTTTTTACGCTTTAACCTTTTTTATGCTTACTCATCCTTGAATTTAACCGCGCTTTGCATTTGTTCCCAAACAGGATGAGCTAATGCTTCTTGGCTCCCTGCCTGTCTATTTGGATGCTGTTAGAATCTTTTTCATATCTTAGGCTGAAGGATTGATTACCTTCCAGCAGCCTGTAAGATTGTGAAGAGAGCCATCTGGCAAGGAATGTCACCCCTGTAAGGTTTCTTCTCAATGTTTTGCAAAGCCACTGTCCCAAAGGGCTGAAGGTTATCTGGCCCTTGTCCTCACTTCCTTCTCAGCCAGCATCCAGAATGAATATCAGAGAGGAGCTTGCCACTTAGGGTAAAAATTACACCCCCACATGCTGTGGGCCATTTCAGTGAGTACTGGGAAGGGAGATTCAGAAGTCTGGGCTAGACACCCCCACTCCTATCTAGAAGTGTTCTGGTAATCTGTTGTGCCATAAAATAACACCCCAAAGTTCATGGTTTGAAATAATGATAAGCATTTACTATTGTCATCTCTCAGAAGTCTGGGGATTGGCTGAGCTCAGCTAAGTGGTTCTCACTCAGGGTCTCTCATCTGGCTGCTGTGAGACAGGGATGATGCTGGGGTCATCTGGCTTCTTCATTAGCTTGTCTGCCACTGGGTCTAGGAAAGTTCAAACTGCTGGGGCTGAAACAGCTGGGACTCCTCCAACTCTCTTTGTCTTCATGTAGTCTGTCCACATAGTCTCCACAGCATGGTGGCTTCAGGGCAGCTGTACTTCAGGGCTCCACAGGCATATGCTCTGAGTGAGAGAACTAGATAGAAGCTATATCACCTTTTAAGACCCAGCTTCAAAAGCATTACTATTGTTATGCAATCATGGAAACTCACCCAAGAAGTCCACTCAGGTCCAAAGAGTAGGGACAGAGATGCCATCTCTTGACTGGGGTGGGGAGAGTGGTGTTGGAACAGCATGAGAGACTGAATATATTATTATGACCAATTTTGAAAAATACAATAGTAATACTTACTGACACATACTCCATGCAAGTATCTAACTCATAGAACTGTTGTGAGGATTAACTGATTAAAACGGTATATCTAAAGTACTTAGAATAGTGACTGGCACATGGTAAGTGCTTATATAAATGTTAGCTATACTCTACAGTTAAGGAAATTAGACTCAATAACTATAGTGTTAACTAACCACCCGTCCCTGCCATTCAATTTTCAGTTGTCCATTCCACTATTCACTTTAAAAAATATATATATTCTTGGTTTACTTCCTTGTTTTGGTGGAACATACCATCTGAAAGCTTCTTAAGAAAAGATTCTTGGAAGATAAAAAAATTTTTTTAATCTTGCATGTCTGAAAATATCTTTATTTACCCCCACACTTGACTGATAGTTTGGCTGGGTATACGAACCTGTATTGGAAATAATTTTCTCCCAGAATTGTAAAGACATTATTCCATTGTCTTCCAGATTCATGTGTTGCTATGGAGAAATGTGATGCCACTCTGATCCTTCTTGATCCTTTGTGAGAAACCTCATTTTTCCCTCTGAGTGCTTATGATCTACTCTATGTCCCCAGTGTTCTGATTTGTTATCTTGATGTGCCTTGGTGTGGTTCTGTTTTTGTCCATTTTGTTGGGCTCAGTGACCCCTTTCAATGTGGAAACTCATGTCCTTTAGTTCTAAAAATATATGATTGAATTATTTAATTGATTTCTTCCACTCTGTTTCCCAGATATCCTGGGCTGACTTTTGAATTTTCTTATCCTTTCTTAAATCCTTCTCTTTTTTTGGTCTCTTATCTACACATTCTAGGATATTTCCTCAACTTTATCTTCCTACCATTCTACTGAGTTTTTCATTTTTGCTATCATAGTTTTAATTTAAAAGAGCTCTTTTTGGTTCTCTCAGTGTTCATTTTTTAGAGAATCTATTGTATTTCTATTCTATTTTATTTATTTATTTATTTATTTATTTTTTGCGGTACGTGGACCTCTCACTGCTGTGGCCCCTCCCGTTGCGGAGAACGGGCTCCGGACGTGCATGCTCGGTGGCCATGGCTCACGGGCCCAGCCACTCCGCAGCATGTGGGATCTTCCCAGATCGGGGCACGAACCCACGTCCCCTGCATCGGCAGGCAGACTCTCAACCACTGCGCCACCAGGGAAGCTCCTATTCTATTTTTATTTCTCAAAAGAGATCAATGAAAGATTTTTTGAAGTTTTCAACTCTCCATATAGTCTGTTTCTTCCAAGTTTCTTTTTTTCTGCTCTGTTTCATATCAGATCCTTCCCTTAAATTCTGACGACCTTTGGCTGTTTGTTCTTACTTAGTAGTGTCAAACTTAGCAAAACAAACAAAACAGGACACTTAGTTAACTTTTCATTGTAGATAAACAATAAATAATTTTTAGTGTAAATATACTCATGCAATATTTAGGACATACTGTATATAAGAATTATATAATTTAGAAAAAAATTATTTGTTATTTATTTGAAATTCCACTTTAAGTGTCTTGTATTTTATCTAGCAGCCCTAAGACTGAGATCTAAAATGCTGCCTGGAATAAAAAAGAGTGGGATGAATTGGGAGATTGGGATTAATTTATATACACTAATATGTATAAAATAGATAACTAATAAGAACTTGCTGTGTTAAAAAATAAAATTAAGAAAAAAAGAATGAAATCTTGCCATTTGGGACAACATGGATGGACCTAGAAGGTATTATTCTAAGTGAAATAAGTCAGACAGAGAAAGACAAATACTGTATGATTTCACCTATATGTGGAATCTAAAAAACAAAACAAATGAACAAACATAACAAAATGGAAACAGAGTTACAGATATTGAGAACAAACAGGTGGTTACCAGAAGGAAGGGGGCTGGGGAGAAGAAAGAAATAGATGAGGGAGATTAAAAGGTACAAACTTCCAGTTGCAAAATAAATTAGTCATGGATATGAAGGCTTGGGGAATATAGTCAATAACTAAGTAATATCTTTTTATAACAACACGTAACTAGACTTATCATGGTGATCATTTTGAAACGTATGGAAAAAATCATAGTGTTGAGGAACTAACATAGTGTTGTAGGTCAATTATACTTCAAAAGCAAACAAACAAACATACAAACAAATTCATAAGAAAAAAGGTCAGATTTGTGGTTACCAGAGGTTGGGCAGTGGGCCGGGAGGGGTAATTGGATGAAGGCAGTCAAAAGGTACTAGAAACTTCCAGTTATAAGATTAAATAAATAGTAAGGATGTAATGTACACCATGATAAATATAATTGACACTGCTGTATGTTATACAGGAAAGTTGTTAGGAGAGTAAATCCTAAGCGGTCTCATCACACGCAAAATTTTTTTCTATTTCTTTAATTTTGTATCTATATGAGATGATGGATGCTCACTAAACTTATTGTGATAATCATTTCACGAGGTATGTGAGTCAAATCATTATGCTGTACACCTTAAACTTATACAGTGTTGTATGTCAATTATATCTTAATAAAACTGGAAGAAAAAATAAAATAAAATACAAACATTTAAAAATTAAAATAAAATGCTTCCTGGAAGCTCTGTATGCCTGGGTAAGGGGTGGGGCTTGACTATGGTGAAGTCACTAAAGGATTGCTCCGGTTTCACTGATTAACCGATGACAATCTCTTTAGGTCTTTTCTCTTCCCCAGAGGAGAGTATTCCAAACTCCTCATCTTGGTTGCCAGGGTTGTAGGAGTCAAGTGAAGGAGGAATACTGAGCAGCTCAGCATTCATTGTATTAAGTTTCATATAGGTCTTCAATTTCAGAGCCACTCCCCCAGCCTTGTGTGGTAGATTAAAGGTGGCTGCAAATTTTTTGCTAGTCTCCCAATTGAGGGATGGAGCCTAATGCCCCTTCCTTGAGTCTGGGTTGGCCTTAGTGACTTCCATGACCTATAGAATGCAACAGAAATAACTTCCAGGGGCTGCCAAGCCTAGATAATAAGAAGCGTAGTAACTTTTGCTTGGATCTCTTGGGGTATCCTTTTTGGGTGCCCTGAGCCTCCACAGGAAACTGCCCTGAAACTGCCATGTGGAGAGGGCATGTGTAGGTGCTCTTGTGGACAGTGCCTGCTGAGATCAGCCTTTCAGCTCACCTTACCATGGTGGCAGACATGTGAGTGAATCCTCCAGACTGGTCCATCTGCCAGCTGAATACCACCAAGTGACTTTTTTTTTAAAGTTTTGTCTGGTGTATATTTTTAACATACATACATATATATGTATACATATGTATGTATATATACACATATATATGTGTATATATGTATGTGTATGTATATATATATATATTATTTTTAGTTCCTGGTATACAACATAGTGATTTGATATTTCTATACATTTCAAAATAATCACAAGTCTAGTTGTCCTCTGTCACCATACATATTACACATTATTACATATTATTACATATTACATATTATTGACTATATTCCACACACTGCACATTTCATACCTGTGACTTATTTATTTTGTAACTGGAAGTTTCTACCTTTTAATCTCCCTCACCTATTTCTCTCCTTCCCTCACCTCCCTCCCCTCAGGCAACCACCTGTTTGTTCTCTGTATCTATGGCTCTGTTTCTGTTTGGTTATGTTTTTTCATTTGTTTTGTCTTTTAGATTCTACATGTGAGTGAAATCATACAGTATTTATCTTTCTCTGTCTGACTTATTTTACTTGGCAGAATATACTCTAGGTCCATCCATGTTGTCCCAAATGGCAAAATTTCATTCTTTACTATGGCTGAGTGATATATATATATAATTTGTCCATTCATCTATTGATGGGCACTTGGGTTGCTTCCAAATCTTGGCTATTGTAAATAACACTTCAATGAACATAGGGGTGCATATACCTTTTCTAATTAGTGCTTTCGTTTTCTTTAGTTAAGTAGCCAGAAGTGGAATTGCTGGATTGTATGGTAGTTCTATTTTTAATTTTTTGAGGAATCTCCATACTGCTCTCCATAGTGGCTGCACCGATTTACATTCCCTCCCACGGTGCACGAGGGGTCCCTTTTCTTCACACCTTCACCAAAAAATTATCTGTTGTCTTTCTGATAATAGCCATCCTGACCTATGTGAGACCAAGTGACTTTTGTTGATGTCACGTGGAACAGAAGAAATGCCCAGCCAAGCCCTGTCCAAATTCAGACCTAAAAAATCAGGAGATATAATAAAATGGTCATTGCTTTTAGTCACCAAGTTCTGGGCTAGTTTGTTAGTCAGCCTTAGATAAGCAGAACATCTTGACTATGCTTGGTATGTCCCATTCCAGAGATCCTCTGCTTTATCCCCTTCAGAGACTACATTTCTGATTTGCTGCCCAAGTAGGAGAGGGCAGTGGCAGCTGTGTACTATTGGGAAGGAGATGGAGGAGATTGGCTGCTTCCAGGACAGACCTACAAAAAAATCCTCCTGTTTTTAGTTTTAATTATATACCCACTCTTAGAAGCACTTGGTGCAGCAAGCAATACCTGCATTACCCTGGGAAATTCTATAATATCATGTTGCTTCTTGGCTTTCCCTACTCCTGGCTTAGGAGTCAGTTTTCTCACGTCTGCTATGTCAGTTATCACCTATCTGCTTTCGGGTTTCCAAATTTTTGTTATTTTTCCTCTCTTGTTCTTGTGAGGTTTTTTTGGGGGGGAGGGGGTTAGTTTGTTGTTGTTATTTGTTTTTTGGCTGTGTCAGGTCTTAGTTGCGGCATGCAGGATTTTCGTTGAGGCGTATGGGATCTGCAGCATGTAGGATCTTCAGTTGCGGCATGTAGGATCTTTTAGTTGTGGCATGCAGGCTCTTAGCTGAGGCATGCAGGATCTAGTTCCCTGACCAGGGATCAAACCCTGGCCCCCTGCATTGGGAGCGTGGAGCCTTAACCGCTGTACCACCCAGGAAGTCCCTCTTGAGAGTTTTTTTAATCTACTATTTAAAAAAATGTTTTTACTGAAGTATAGTTGATTTACAATGTTATGTTAATTTCTGATGTAAAGCAAAGTGATTCAGTTACACATACGTATATTCTTTTTCATATTCTTTTCCATTATGGTTTATCACAGGATATTGAATATAGTTCCTTGTGCTAGACAGTAGGACCTTGTTGTTTATCCATCGTATTTATATATAATAGTTTGCATCTGCTAATCCCAAACTCCCAATCCTTCCCTCTCCCACCCCCCTCCCCCTTGGCAACCACAAGTCCACAAGTCTGTTCTCTGTCTGTGAGTGTTTCTGTTTTGTAGATGTATTCATTTATGTCATATTTTAGATTCCGCATATAAGTGATATTATATGGTATTTGATCTTTCACTTTCTGACTTACTTCGCTTTGTATGATAATCTCTAGGTCCATCATGTTGCTACAAATTTGCCCTTTTTCATTCTTTTAAAAAATCTACTATTGCTTTAGTCAGATTTCAAGAGGGAGCAAGGCAAATGCATGTGTTCATTCTGCTATCTTTAATTTAAAGTCTCCTTTGAGTCTTTAATGTCAACTGTTACATTAATTTTTTATTTTTTTATTATTTTTTTAACTGCTCAGAGGCTGTTGATTTGTTTACTTTCTTTTTTTTTTAAGATTTTCTTTTGGATGGGGTCCATTTTTTTAAAGTCTTTATTGAATTTGTTACAATATTGCTTCTGTTTTATGTTTTGGTTTTTTGGCCAAGAGTCATGTGGGATCTTAGTTCCCTGACCAGGGATCGAACCCTCACCCCTTGCACTGGAAGGCAAAGTCTTAACCACTGGACAGCCAGGGAAGTCCCTATATTAATTTTTTAAATACTAGTAAAAAAACTTAAAACATTAAATGAAATAAAATGCTCACAGATCAGGTTGCCTAGAAGCAAAGCCTGAGACAGGGATTCTTGTGTAAGTGTCTTAGCGAGGGGGCATTTTCAGGAGAACCTGTGAGTCAAGCAGGACATCGCAGAGGAAGAAGCAAAGCACAGAGGTGGTTTCTGCTGAAATTTAGCCTCAGCCTAAGCCCATGGGAGCTCTGGAATAGGAAGGATATCATAGATTAATTCTTGGCCTTTTTGTACCCTGTAAGGTTAGCATTGACTGTGGCTTCCCAACCTGGCGTGAGGGAATTATGGGGAGAAAAGGGGCGCTGTGAGCTGGGTACACCTGCCTAGTAAAGGTGATCTTGGCAGGGTGCATCTGCTCCATTTCTAACCTTTTCTTTTTTATTTTATTAATTTTTTAAGGATTAAATAGTGTGTCTAATCCCTCCAAGGAAATGAATTATCCTTATTTCATTTTTTTTTCCCCCACTGTTTGTCTTCTTTTAGTCCACGTTAGTTCATAAACTGAAGCTCAGAAACTTAAAGGTATCAAGCAGAGAAAAGGGGCTGACCAGGTGTGGAATCCAATCAGTCTGATCCCAAAATCCATGCTGTTAACCATATTAAACCACCTCCTTTAGTTGCATCTTAATGAAATAATTTAATGTTACCTCTCCAGCTTTTCTTTTTAATATAAATTTATTTATTCATTTATTTCTGGCTGAGCTGGGTCTTCGTTGCTGTGAGCGGGGGCTACTCTTCATTGCCATGCTTATGCTTCTCACTGCAGTGGCTTCTCTTGTTGCGGAGCACAGGCTCTAGGCCTGTGGGCTTCAGTAGTTGTGGCTCACGGCTCTAGAGCACAGGCTTAGTAGTTTTGGCGCACCGGCTTAGTTGCTCCGCGGCATATGGGATCTTCCTGGACCAGGGCTCAAACCTGTGTCCCCTGCATTGGCAGGCGGATTCTTAACCACTGAGCCACCAGGGAGTCTCACCTCTCCAGCTTTAAGGGTGTTAACAGTCCTTTGCATTTTGACCTGTTGGCTATAAAACACACTCCCCAGGGACTTCCCTGGTGGCGCAGTGGTTAGGAATCCGCCTGCCAATGCAGGGGATCGATCCCTGGTCCGGGAAGATCCCACAGGCTGCAGAGCAACTAAGCCCCTGTACCACAACTACTGAGCCTGCACTCTGGAGTCCGCTAGCCACAACTCCTGAAGCCCACGCTCCTAGAGCCGGTGCTCCGCAACAAGAGAAGCTACCGCACTGCGAAGCCTGCACACCGCAATGCAGAGTAGGCCCCGCTTGCTGCAACTAGAGAAAGCCAGTGCACTGCAACGAAGACCCAACGCAACCAAAAATAAAGAATAAAAGAATAAAATCGATTTTTAAAAATACACACATACCCACTCCCCAAAGCTACCTACCCTCTGTTAAATGAAATCCGAATTTGCCGATATACCCAATGCGTTCATTATGCGAGCATTCACCGAGTACCTGCCATGTGCCAGAACGGTACTGGGTGTGAGTGCAAAGACTACTTAGACCCAGTCAGTGCCTTGCCTGAGTCCAATCGGGGAGGCAGATACGAACAAAGACTATAATAAAGGGAGAGCGCTGCTTCAAGTCCGAACCCGGGAGCTACTTGACCAGCAGCGAACCGAGGTAATGGTAGAGAGAAAGATCTGGAACTGCTCCGAACTCCCATTTCCAAAGGTTTCCAAAAGGAAAGGGAACTCGGCTTTTCTCAATGGAGAAGTGGAACTACGGGGAACTTTGGGGTATGTATAGTGCTGAGAGGGAAACGAAATATGCCGTTTTGATTTCACTTTCCACTTTTCCGGCATGAGAAAGTGCAGTGTCGCGGGGAGGAAGCTTTGACTCTCGGCAGGAATTCCGGCCGCGATGGGCGCAGGGCGTGTGCGGGAGAGGTCCAGGGGCGCGGCCCTCCGAGGGTGTAGGGGCGCCCGGGCACCGGAGACCTGAAAGTCCGACTCCTTCGACTCGAGGGAGCCCGAGCGGGGTAGGGTGGGGCCGGGCAGGCTGGGATCCAGGCTGGGGACAAAGCCGAGAGCGCGATGCGCGGGCTCGAGGCCGGTGCAGCCCCTCCCCGCCCCCAGGCGCGGCGGTCCCGGCCCCGGCGTCCAGGTGCGCTTCGCCCGCGTAGGATTTTCCGGTCTCGTGGGCTTTTCCGGTCTCGTGGGCAGAGAGGGACAACCAGGAACTCGGGCTCAGTCTCCACCCCGAAGCGGGGCGGGTCCGCCTGGGATAAGACCCGCTGCCGGACCCCGCCAGGGTGTGATCTCGGTGACCGCAGAGAAGGATCGCCGTCCCGTCTCGGCCCCAGGGGTAAGGGGGTCCCGGCCTCCGGAAGGGGTGCAACAGCCCGGGAAAGCCTTGCGGGGGTGGCGGGTCCGGCGCCGAGCCGCTCCCAGGAGGGGGTCCGGGCCCGCCCGGGCAGGCACAGGGCGGAGCGAGCCGGACTCGCTCCGGGTGGGCAAGGGAGAGGCAAACACTGCCCTTATCCACCAGCACCTTCCAGGAGGACCTCCAGAGCAGTTTATGCAGCTGAGGATGTACACCAGTTAGAGACCACCGCAGTTATTTATTGAGTTCATGTGCCAAGCACGGTGCTGGCTTTAGACATTACAAAGGATTGAGTAATATTCCCTGGAGCTCAGTCCAACACCCAAGTTTTGCTTTTTTAATTCTTTCTTTACTCCGTTTAAGAAACGTACTCATATCTCCTAGTCTCTTACCCTTTCTCTCCGTGTGTACCTCACGTCCTCAGCACAATGCCTGGCACATGGGAATCTGATATTATTATGAGATCCATGACCTGAGTCTGCCGATGGCACAGCCTCACTCTTTAGTCATGGTTTTAACCAGCTGGAGACTTTGGGACCAAAGAGGTTATTGCTTTTCAACAATCTGCCCAACTTTAAGTGCTTCCCAAATTGATGCAAGTCTTCTGTAAGCTGTTGGGAGCATGTGGGTCCTGAGTAACCCACAGCTTTCATGAAAAGTGAGCATCTGCTCTCTCCAGCTAACAGTGGGAAGAATGAATAGGGTCCCCCCCCCCCCTCTAAACGATCCATCCCATTGTCCATCAGTTATAGCACCCTCCACCTCCTTCTTACATTGCAAGTAACTCTCTTGATAGGGAAGCCCTCACTCTTTAGTTGCCAGGGAATTCTCAGATGACAGGCGGAAGAGAAAGCAGCAGAGAAAGGAGACAGGGATGAGGAAATGGGTAACCATAGCCGCCCAGGACCAGCTGACTTCCCAGAGCCCTTTCTGGCCAAGGCCGGATCCCCTGCATCAGCTTAGATCAGATTTCTGTTGCTTTGAGGGTACACGTGCGGGCACGGACATACACACAACTACTGGATCAAAGGTGTCTGTGAATTTCCCTCCTAGATGTTCTTGCATTTGGTTAGGGATAATTTTTCTCTGAAAGCTATTTAGAGGGTAACATTTGCAGTCAAGTCCGAGCACACCAGCCCTCAGTATCTGTAGGGTGAGAAGCCGCTTGGTCATCCTCAGACTGTATCTTGCGGCCCATTTCTTTGCTTGTGTCTAGCCGCTTGTTTCTTTCCCAGCCTTGCTCATCTGCTTGTAGACTAAGCCTGCTCTTCTCCAAGGGAGATGGAGGTGAGGGGCAGGCACTGGGATAGCAGACCTTGTGCCAGAGAGTACTTGTAGCTTCAGAATAGACAAGAGGGGGAGTTTTCCTTGGGTGTCAATTTTATCCAGGCATTTGAGGATAAAAACACTTTTCATACAAAAACAATTACAGATATACTTTGTAGTAGGATTCAAAGTATACCTTCTTCGTATAAAACAGACACTTCTAAACTTTTTGCCTGGGCTTTGGGCTGCAATTTGACCCAAACCTAACCTTTGGGACTTTGCTTTTACTGCAGTTAGGGCTACTTATGGAGGCAGTTTGGTGGATTCTGCAGTATCCTCCCTGGAGGGACTTTGAGTAACAGCCTTGCTAGGTTACTTGTTTAATCTTTATTTCAACCTGAGGCGGGGTTATTAAGCTTGTTTTACAGAAGAGGATCCTGAGGCTCCAAGTGGTGGTCCTTAGTCAAGGTCAGACCCTTTGCAAACAGATTTAAATCCAGCTGCTGGATACTGTTCTGTTATCCTCCCTGTCCTACTGTGGCTCTGTCAGTGCTTGGTTCAGAGTGATTTGGCATTTGGATTTGTGGCTTCCTGGCTTATTAACTAAATCTTGACCAATGTTTTTCCTGGCCTTTTCAACTTTCTTCTGGTCAAGCTGATATGTAAACCATGGTGGGAAGAACTGGACCTGGCAGTAGTGTGGGGATACAGGTGAATGGCCCTAAATTCGGGAAGGGCTTGGCTTGTGGATGAGGGAATAGACTCACTCTTTGTGGCACTGGGCAGAGCTGGGCAGGAATTTTTGGATGGCAGGTTCTGGTTGGACTTAAGGAAGTGGCTTTTGAAACCCGTAGGCTGGGTGACTTTGGAGCTGGCGGGAGTCTCTCACCAGAGATATCTGGGCAGAGGCCGAACAGCCCCTTTCTGATGGAGCTGGGAAGGGGACAAGGTTAAACTAAGATGACTTCTAAAGCCATAGTTTCCAAACTTCAGGTACATCCCTCCGGAAGCTTGCACAGCACACAGATTCTTGCCCCAAAAGTTCTGATCAGTATGACAGGGTGGGACCCAGGAATCTGCCTGTCATTTGTTTTATTGGGAATAACTTGTTAGCGTTCAGTTATGTTTTGAACTGAACAGAGAGCTTTGCTGTGGGAACCTGCGCCACCACCTTTGAAGAATTTATTTTAAAGGTTCAAGATGCTTGAGATCAGTAAATTGCCATTCTGCTGCTTCTTCTGGACTGCTAGACATAAAACTCATGTGGAACTTTTTTTTTTTTTTTTGCGGTACATGGGCCTCTCACTGTTGTGGCCTCTCCCGTTGCGGAGCACAGGCTCCGGACGCGCAGGCTCAGCGGCCATGGCTCACGGGCCCAGCCGCTCCGCGGCATGTGGGATCTTCCCGGACCGGGGCACGAACCCGCGTCCCCCGCATCGACAGGCGGACTCTCAACCACTGCGCCACCAGGGAAGCCCTCATATGGAACATTTTATCCACAATCAGCAGCAAGGATAAATTGCAGCCAAAGGCCAGACTGTAAATTACTCTGGAAAAGACCTTCACCTTTTCCCCCTCAACATCATTAACCCTTTAAGGCCTGGATATAACACAGCATGAACAGCCTGACTTGAAACAGATCAGGAGGCCCCATGAGTGGATTTTTGTCAAGTCATCAGAAAGACCTTCCCGCCCAGTCACTGTGGATTCAATCCTCTGGGTTAAGGCACTCACCTCCCCCCACAACCCAACAGGTAACATTAAATTATTACCAGGAGCTAGTGTAGAGGGGCCCTGTGGTGAATGGGAACAAGTTCTCCTGATTCATGTGTAGTGGAGCCATCTCCTCTGGAAGAGGTCCTTTGTGGACACAAGCCCGGTGGTATCAGCAGCCCCTAGCACCTGCCTTCTCACTCCTCTCCAAGGGGCTCAGGAAGGCATTTTCTGGATCCTGCTTAGCTTCAGCTTCTGTTATTGCTGCTTTTTGATGCTGTACAAGGACCCATTGACTCACTGGTTCTCATCCTTGTTAGAGTCGCAGACCCCTTTGAAAATCTTTTCTTGTTTTATTTATTTATTTTTATTTTTTGGCTGTGCAACACAGCATGTGGGATCTTAGTTCCCCAACCAGGAACTGAACCTGTGCCCCCTGTAGTGGAAACGCAGAGTCTTAACCACTGGACCGCCAGGGAAGTCCCTGAGAATCTGATTAAAGCCACGAATCTTCTCTTGAGAAGAATAAACACGCATTTGACATTTTCCCATACAGTCCCAAGGGGTTTACGGACACCCTTCTAATCCTAACCATGGATGCCTAGACATTGTGTTAAGAATTGCCCTGAAATTTGGCAATGTTTCTCAAAATTTTAAAATCCATTTACTTTTGTTCCATCAATTTGAATACGAGGAATTTATCTTAAAGATGTATTTGGACATGTGTGTGGAGACATGTGTACAAGGATATATACATTGCAACATTGTCTGTAGCACCAAAAATTTGGAGACGATCTAAATATCAGTAAGGGACTGGTTAAGTTATGGAACATCCATGCAATACAGTACAATGCAGCTG
>RJWK010026967.1:0-26670 GCA_004363435.1 Platanista minor | reverse complement strand
CCGCGGCATGTGGGATCTTCCCGGACCGGGGCACGAACCCGTGTCCCCGGCATCGGCAGGCGGACTCTCAACCACTGCGCCACCAGGGAAGCCCTTCTACGTATTTTTTATTCAGCTCTATCTACTACGGAGGGTATTATAGTTGAGGCTGGCCTTGTAGAAGTGCAGGAGCCCAAGTTAGACAATGAGCCTTTCAAAATTATTCTTTTGCCACGTAAAGTCCATCGTGAACGACAGGGCTGCTCTACCTCCTGGGGAGAAATGTGGCAGTATTGTTTGTGATGAATGAGTAGAATTTACTTATGCCCCATCTCTTTCCAAAAGAGAGTTTGATATACTAGTTGACTAATAACTTTGTTGGGAGGGGCCCTATTAGAATACTCTTACTGTGAGGGATTAGAGTGGCAGTAAGAGCTTTGGGTTCAAGGCTTGGGCTTCAGAAAATCTTCTTGCATATAAAGTGAACCTTGGCTTATAACAAACCCTATTTTATGTCCCTTAACATGATACAGAAGGGTAGGGAGCATGAGCACATGTAAGCTATTTTAAGCTGATTGATGCCAACACTGATGGGTATTCCTATTTGAAATACACTGACATCCTTTTAAAAGTCATATAGACTGAAAGTTTCTTTTATTGGAGGCAATACACATTGGTTCTCAACTTTGGCATGCATAGGAAATCTCCTTGAGCCCCTGTCCCAAAGATTTTGACTTAGTATGTGAGGTGGGGCACAGGAAACTTCAATTTTAACAAGCCCTATAGTTGATTTTAGAGCAGGTGGTCTGAGGACATTTTAATTCTAGGGCATTCTGTGAGTCTTGAAACCAGTCAGGTCAGGTGATCTCTGGCAAGGTACTTAATCTTTGCTAAGCATCAGTGTCCTCATGATAAAATGAAGGTTATAATACATAACTATACTCATATGTAACTTTTGGGTTTTTTTTAAACGTTAGATTAGGTAAGTAAAACAGTACGGTCCCTAGCTCACAGCATGAATTTAATAAATGGTATTTCTAGCAATTAGGTGTGGAGATTCTGTTTCTGGGTAAAATGCAGTAAGCACATTTCTCCCTGTCTCACCCACGGAACACAGTGATTAGAACCTATACAGAATGCATGGAACATCTGTATGAGGACTGTGAAAAGTAAGTCATAGCAGGAAAATTGGGAAGGAATGCCAGAATTTGAAATAACCTCTAAACTGGCAGTAAGTTTACCGGGTTTCCCCTCTGATTATTCCTTTACATGAACACAGCCTGAAGCCTGGCAGTGGGCACCAGGGAACGGAAAGTGGAGTCTAATGTCAGAGAGAGTGTGGACATCCTCCCTTTTTGTCCTCTTCCTCATTTTCTCACACCCCAGCCTCCAAGCAGTCCTGCGGTGGCAGCGGCGGGTGAGCAGGAGCCAAAACTCTGAGGAAGGGGACCTTTCTTTTATCACTAAGCTGTGATCCCAAAAGAGAGGGGTGAATCCTTGATGCTTTTTCCTCTGCCCTCCCACTGACTGGCCTCTGCCCTGGAAGTATGCTGGGGAGTAGGGTAACTAGAAGGGAGCTCCAGGGAACTGGAAAGAGGTTGCAGAGAGGGAAGAGCTTCAGAAAGGGATCCCTGAAGTTGTTTGTGAACTCCTGCGCTCACCCCTGAGCTGCGCATGCATTGATCTGGTCCTAATCAGGACACCAAAGATGTTGAGAACTATTAACAAATAGACAACTTCCCAGGTGGCAGCATGACCATCAAGTAGGGCACAGGTTCACAAAGCAATTGCAAAGGCTTTGAAAACTGAACTGACAGTAGAACCAAAGCACATAGAAGGTGAGTTGGGACTTGCAGGCTGAACTGAACCAGGTGAACTGCTTGCTAAAAACAATAACAACAGAAATTTTCTGTAGGATTTAAACAAGACTCAGAGGCTCATAACATAATACTCAAAATGTCCAGGATACAATCCCAAATTACTCAGCATATGAAGAACCAGAACCTGCCTGAGAAAAGACAATCAACAAATGCCAATGCCAAGATGATACAGATGTGGGAATTAACTCATGAAAACTTTAAAACAGCCATTATAAAGATACTCCAGCAAGCATCGCAGACACTTAAAATAAATAGAAAAGTAGAAATGTCCAGAAAAGAAATAGAAGATTTGAAGAAGAACCAAATGGACATTTTAGAACTGAAAAATACAACAACCAAATACAGGAACAAACACCTCACTGAATGAGCTCAGTAGCACAATGGAGGTGACAGAGGAAACAGTCAAGGAACTTGAAGATGGATAAATAGAAATTTTTCAGTCTGAACATCAGAAAGGAAAAAAAGAGAGTCCCCTCCCAAAAATGAAAGAAAGAACAGATACTCAGGGACCTGTGGGACAATAACCAAAAAATCTAATATTTATGTCGCTGTAGTCCCAGAAGGAGAGAAGAAAGAGAACAGACTGAAAAAAATTGAAGCCATTGAAGAAACGATGGCTGAAAACTTCCCAAATTTGGTGAAAGATTAAAAGCATACAGATTTAATAATTTCAGCAAACCCCAAATAAGATAAATCCAAATAAATCCATGCCCAAGCACATCAAAATATTACTGCTGAAAACTAAAGACCAAGAAAAAGCATTTGAAAGCAGCCAGAGAGAATGACGTATTATTGATACATTTGGGGGAACACTGACTCAATTGACTGAAGGTTTCCTGTCAGAAACTACAGAACCCAGAGAGAAGTGGTACAACGTGTTTAAAGGGCCAAAAGGAAAGAACCGTAACTGCAGAATTCTATATCCAATAGAAATATCCTTAAGAAATGAAAGTTAAGTAGATAATCTCCCCTACATTCTCCCTTCTTTCCCACCCTTCTTTTTTGAACAAACACATGCTTTAGTATGTCTTTGGGGAGAAACAGTACCTACTTGGAATATTTCACATTTATTTAATGCTTAATATGTCAAGCACTTTCACTTACATTGTTTCATTTTGTCCCAGTCAGCATTCGCTTTCAAGCACCTAAAGCATGGTTATGACCACAGCTCTTGAAGCAGTCTCTCTAGAAACATTTTGAATGCTGGTGTAGTTGAAGACAGAAGGATAATTACTTTCCCCACTATTTAACACCAGCTTTCAAAGAGAAAAGAGGTCCGTATCTCCTTCTCATATTCAGAGAAGGAGACATGAATGCACCCCAGTTACCACTGAGTGCAAACACTGAGTAGTTTTTTATGTAGCTTACAGTGTATTCTGGGTGAGGCCACATTTATAAATGTAACATGTGATCTAGTGAAGGCACTTGCTTTTTCTTGAAATGACCTATTCACTCTTGGTGGGGGAGGGTGTGTTTTGATTCCTGGATAAGCCTTGGGGCCAATTCTTGGATCAGGTGTGGTGACAAGAAGGTTTCTAGAAAGGGCACTGTATGTGGTGTCACTTTTTAAAATCTGAGAGAGTAATGCTGTCTTTATTATTCCTAAAGGAAATGAATAAATGAAACATGTGAAAGAGAAATTGCACCACTGAGATGCTCTCTTTACTCCAGGGGATCTTGTTTACTTCTCTCTCCTTTGTAAGATGATTAATGGATTGACTTTATCTAAACTGTGGGAAACAAATGAAACCATTAAGTGTTTATATTTAAGGCAAATACATTAATAGAGGTAGTGAAGCTTTCTGTAGGCCACATGGCCTGCCCCTAGCCCATAAATGCTCCTTCTGACTTTCCAACACAACTGCCAAACACTGCCTCCACACATTCTTTTTAAAACTTCTTTTCCATCCCAAATCCACTTGGTACTTTCATTATGGTCTTGTTAAAATTGCAAGATGTCCACTGGGAACTTCCAAGATAGATTTTCTCTTTACTGAGGAGGAGCAAAAGAGGAAGTATATAAAAGCATTTCTGTTTGTTATTCCTTCAGGGAGTCATAGTAAAGAAAAATGGGGACACTTCTATAGGAGCAATATCTTTTAATTTGACATTGTTTTAACGGTGAGCATTTGGGGCAAGTGTGTATGCTTCCCCTTTATTTTAGCACCTTGTACAACATCCTGGATAGGACTACTGGGACAGATAATACTATTTTATTTACATGTGGAACAAATAAGTGAATGTACCTACAAGATGTATGTTGATTATGAGCTTGATGTAAGTGCAGACTTGCACTTGTGATATTGGTTCTTAGAATTAGGTCAGTTTTACCCAATTTGTACCTCTATCTCTGTTTCCTCTAGATAAGACTTACTGTGGGAATCTGATAACTCTTTTCCTATATTCTCATAAATGGGTACAAGATATTATGGGGGGTCTGATAACTGTTTTTCGGTTTTCCTGTACGTAGGCACATGCTTAAATGTAGTAAAAACTTCTTATAAATGAGAAAACCAGTCACCAGCATGACGCATCCTAACTGCATGATCCTTCCCTCTATATATCCTTGTGTTAAGAAGTATAAAGACCAGCAAGGAATGGTCTTGAGGATGGAGTGGTAGGTCCTGAACACTAGTACCCACAGGCAGGTACACAAACATTTTGTGAATTACACTTTAAAATTCTTTTTCCCTTTTAGATCTTGAATTTGCCTGAACTGATTGATGATTCCAGGTATAGAACTAACCACCTTCGGGTACAGAATAGAAAAGAGCTTATTAAAATACTGTCGACACGGTAAGCTTGGCTCTACTGTTTGTACCTTTAAGAATTAATATGTTATTAGCATTTATCTGGCATTTTGTGGTGCTCTTTTTGGCTTATTTAGATTAACTTATAAATATCTTTCATTTTACAAAATTGGTTAGTGGAAAAAAAAAAAAATATATATATATATATATTTTTTTTTTTTTGCGGTACGCGGCCCTCTCACTGTTGTGGCCTCTCCCGTTGCGGAGCACAGGCTCCGGACGCGCAGGCTCAGCGGCCATGGCTCACGGGCCCAGCCGCTCCGCGGCATGTGGGATCTTCCCAGACCGGGGCAGGAACCCACGTCCCCTACATCGGCAGGCGGACTCTCAACCACTGCACCACCAGGGAAGCCCAGGTTGTGGTTTTTGTGGATCTCAATGCCCATTTGAACCGTTCCTCAGTATGGAACATTTGCTCTCATCAAACCAATAAATTAAGGACTTTTGTTCAAATACAATATCTTGTCTTTTGAAAATGCCCTTTTGTTTCCATGTAGCATAGATATATCAAAGTCCTTAGACTCACAGATATCGAGAACAAACTGAGTACCAGTGAGGAGGTGGGGGAGGGACAATACAGGGGTAGGAAAGTGGGAGGTACAAACTATAGGGTGTAAGATAGGCTACAAGGGTGTAGTGTACAACACGGGGAATATAGCCAATATTTTGTAATAACAGAATGAGGTGTAACCTTCTTTTTTTTTTTGCGGTACGCGGGCCTCTCACTGTTGTAGCCTCTCCCGTTGCGGAGCACAGGCTCTGGACGCGCAGGCCCAGCGGCCATGGCTCACGGGCCCAGCCGCTCCGCGGCATGTGGGATCTTCCCGGACCGGGGCACGAACCCGCGTCCCCTGCATCGGCAGGCGGACTCTCAACCACTGCGCCACCAGGGAAGCCCTGAGGTGTAGCCTTTAAAAATTGTATTAAAAAACTAACAAACAAGCGAAAGTTCTTAGAAAAAAACTTCTGCTAATGTTACGTTTATTCCTCTTCCCTTCTCCTTTGGGGAACTCTACATGAGTCTGCATTCATGACCTGTTTGCTTTTTCCTGGATTTTAAGCACTTCTTCTCTACGCTGCCTGTATATCCTCCTTCAATCAGTGGGGCCTCTGTGTGTGGGACTGATATGCAGAGAAGAGGGGAATGAGAATTGGGCTCCCCTTTCTTGGTCATTAGTTAAATAAAACTCAGATTCTACTGCAAAGCTGGAGAGCCCTCAGTCATTAACATTCCACCCCATGAGAATTGGCCCTTTATCTCTGCTTTTTGCCTCTTTGCCTCTCAAGCAGTTTTTGATTCATTTAATTCATTGATATGACTTTTTCCTTTCACACCACGGTTACCAAGTTTCAATAACAGGCACTTGTGAGAACCTTATCAAAAGCTCTTTGAGAGTCTAACTAAATCATATCCATGCTGTGAGAAGAGTGGACCCAAGAAAAATACAAAACCTAGGCAGATACGTGTCATCTTGTTATTCAGTTGCCAGCACTCTTCTAACTTTAAAAACCGCAGAGTTAAATTATTGGTTTCCTGTGTCCTAAAACCTGTATTTCTTGCTAAATTCTGTTGTAGAATTCTATTGTGGACAGACTTCTAGCAGCATCTGTAGCAGTTTAATTTCAAATTTCTCTTTTTGGGGTGAATTAAATAACCTAACACCTTCTTCTTTCTCCCCTTATATACCCAGAAGTGGGATTTTCAGCATTTTGGAACCCATAGGTACTTATGTCTTTATTCAGACTTAAGGAATCAGACTTGTAAAGAAGAGATTAGAGGGTAGTCTTAAGAGAGGAAACTTGATAAGGGAGTTCCCATCATCATTATCCTGCTGTTAAAACACAGACCACAGAGAGGCCCTCGGTTGCCCAGAGGCCAGGGTCCCTGCTCTCTTGGGCTGGTGTGTGGATGTGTTTTGGTGGTGGCTTGTGGGATGCAGTTCTACAGTCTCTTCCAGCTCAGGTCTCTTCTCCTCCGTGGTGGACCAAACAGTGATGACCAGGGAAGATTAGGATATTGATTCAGTCCCATTGATAACCTTATCATTTGTTTTTCTGAATAAATATCCCTGGATTCATTAGTACTGTTAAGTGTTGGGCTTTCAGAAGTCTCTGTGAATGTTGTAAAATGCCTCATTTTCATGATATGATTTTATGTTTTTCCAATATTCAAAATATTAATGGCTCTATATTAATTACATGATTAAATCTGGTCATTTTATTCTGACATCATGGCCTTCCACAATCTGACATGACCTTTCCTTTCCACCTTTTCTCAATATAAAGGAATAATATAGGGAGGTGGGTCCAGAGGGAGAGAGTAGGGGGAGATGGCAGGAAAATCATGCTGTAAAAGTTATAATAGAGTTTATGATAAAGGAGTTTCTGAAACTTGTGAAACAAAGGAAATTTTTTGGCCATAAAATGAGTTAGCTTGTCAACAACTTCTGTTTTCTATGTAACCTGATGATAGGTCTTTTTTTTTTTTTCTTCCAGTTTTATTGAGATATAATTGACATATAATGTTGCATTAGTTTAAGGCACACAAATAATGATTTGATATATGTATATATTCAGAAATGATTACCCTAGTAAGTTAACATCTGTCACCTCACAGTTACAAATCTTTTTCTTCCCTTGTGATGAGAACTTTTCAGATCTACTCTCTTAGCAACTGTCAAATATACAATACAGTAGTATTAACTATAGTCACCATGCTGCACATAACATCCTCAGGACCTATTTATCTTATAACTGAAAGTTTGTGCCTTTTGAGCACCTTCACCCATCCCCCCCCACCCTGAAGAGACGTCTTGAAGGGAATACTCTACCTGGTAGAGTTTGAAGTTTTCCAGCAACTTACAACCAGCAAAAACTTCCTTCCACACCTGAAGAGACCTAGGGACTCAAGAGTTTCAGTGGAACATGCTTCTCATTTGTTCCTTCTCTTACTCATCTATTTAACACGTATTTATTAACTACCTACTCTGTGCCAGTGACTGTTTTGGGCACTAGGAAGATGACTTCAAAAACAAAACAAAGCTAAACTCCCTGCCTGCCTGGACTTTCATTTGAGTAAACCTTGTAGACGTTCTAGAAGACTTTTCTTTAAGACCTCTTCCATGAAAACATGTGTTTTGATATGCCTAAGAAGTTAGTTGTCTGTATTTTTCATATAAACTTTTTGTAAATTTTGCTTTACAGAAGTATTGCAGCTACAGTCTGTGCCTGTTAATAACTTATTGTCTTTTTGTCTTTTTGTGAGCATATTACAGTGCACATGCTACAGTTTTTTGTGTGTGTGGTTTTCCTGTCATTTCTATAGAAAAGCATATTTTTGGTAACAGTAGCTACATTGCCATGTGAATATACCACGTTTTTCCCTGTTGTCTGCTATTAAACATTACATCATAAAACTTTCCTTTAATGCTCATAGACACTTTCCTCAGCCTATATTTCTATTTTGGAAAATCTTTAAAATACATTAAAATGTAGAGGGATTTGTGAGAGTGAATTTGCAGTTCAGACAACTTTTTAAAAAACTCTAGTAATGATGGACTCATGGTGTGCCTCAAAAACAGAACAAAACAAAACGTCGCACCCCTTTCATCCAATTCGATATCCCAAAGTGAGCATTTATGGATTTTTACAAAGTTTGCTCTCCTAAATACACATAAAGCTTCCCTCTTGTGTTTCAGAATCTTCCTTCCAAAGTATTTTTCCTGAGTTTTGATTAATTTCCTGAGTAATTTCCCAAAGTAACTTTCCTGCCCATGGCAAGCGTTCATTTGTGTTTTAGAGTCAGATGATTCTCTTTGCATTCTCCTCTGCAATTCATAGACTCTTTAGAAAGTGCCTACCAGAGATGTCAGTCATTTACCTCACTTTTCTGTCACTCTTGCTAAATTCAGTTTGATGCTGCTCTCTTGAGAGTGGTCGGCCTCACTTGGAAGGCAGCTGCATGTTTTTGTCATCAGCCAGCACATCCATAGCCAGCACAAACACAATTCCTCTCAAGTACTCTCAGGTGTTACTATTCCCCAACTGTGGCCGTGAGCAAGTTTTTTTTTTTTAATTTAAAGGTGGAAGACTTTCCCCTTGAACCTGCCATTTTATCCAGGGTGTTTCAGAAAGTCTGTTTACCCAGCTGCTAAGACCAAAAACGAGGCAAAACTAAAGCATGTTAAAAGTCCCCAGCTAAAACACAACAGAAAAGATAAAATCGAGACTAATGCAGGGTCTGTTACAACAAACCCCTCCTTTGCAAAGCTAAGGAGCAACAAACTCCTCAACCTGTGCTACCCACACACGGGACCAGCATTTTTGCAATAGTTCAGACCTCTCGGGAGAGACTAAAATTCATGATGTGTATTGATACTAAGAAGAGAAGAATTATGATGATGTATTAGTAGTTGGGGAGAAATATAATAGGAAGACATGAAATGAGGATGAAAGAAAAGAGAAATAATAGGGAAAATAGAAATACAATTCATTTTTTTCCTCCTGCTTCCTCTCTTCATCAGCGTTAATGGCCACTGACTGTGTGCCCTTGTCCTGCAGATACAGAGATGAAAGATGAGGTGACTCTTGGTCTAAGTAGGAAAACAAACAAGTAAAGCAATGAATTAAGGAGTGTGTGTGAAGTGCCACTATACACATATGCACAGGGTGGTGGGAGCCCAGAGAAGGGGCAACTACCTCAATCTGGGCAAGTCAGGGAAGGCTTTCCTGAAGACAGTGCCAGCTGAGGTGAGTCTTTTTTTTTTTTCCAGTTGAGATGAGTCTTAAAGGACAAATAAAATTAAGCAGGTGAGGAAAAAAGATAGTTCACATCAAAGGAGGAAACACCAAACTGAGTGTAATTTTATATGGAGGAAAAAATAAATCATAGGAGAAGAAAAAAAAAGTAGCTTGGAGAGAAACTGATGACAACTTTTAAATTGCTTTTTGAAAAATGCTACACATGTTAGGGAAGCGTATGTCAGTATAGTTCTAGTGAAGGCATTCCTAAAATGTTGGTTACCCTAAGTTGTCATAAATAAAACTAAGTGTGAGACAAATTTACCTTTTAAAGCAGTGTGCCATCTATGTTCATCAGGCTATTGGTCTATAATTTTCTTGTGATATCTTTGACTGGTTTTGGTATCAGGGTGATGGTGGCCTCGTAGAATGAGTTTGGGGGTGTTCCTCCCTCTGCAATTTTTTGGAGGACTTTGAGAAGGATAGGTGTTAGCTCTTCTCTACACGTGTGATAGAATTCACCCGTGAAGCCATCTGGTCCTGGACTTATATTTGTTGGAAGATTTTAATTACAGTTTCAATTTCATTACCTGTGATTGGTCTCTTTATATTTTCTAATTCTTCCTGGGTCAATCTTGGAAGGTTTTACTTTTCCAAGAATTAGTCCGTTTCTTCCAGGTTGTCCATTTTATTGGCATATAGTTGCTTGTAGTAGTCTCTAATGATCTGTTGTATTTCTGCGGTGTCAGTTGTAATCTCTCCTTTTTCATTTCTAATTTTATTGATTTGAGTCCTCTCCCTTATTTTCTTGATGAGTCTGGCTAAAGGTTTATCAATTTTGTTTTTCTTCTCAAACAACCAGCTTTTAGTTTTATGGATCTTTGCTATGGTTTTCTTTGTTTCTATTTCATTTCTTTCTGTTCTGATCTTTATGATTTCTTTCCTTCTACTAACTTTGGGTTTTCTCTGTTCTTCTTGCTTTAGGTGTAAGGTTAGCTTGTTTATTTGAGATTTTTCATGTTTCTTGAGGTGAGCTTGAATTGCTATGAACTTCCCTCTTATAACTGCTTTTGCTGCATCCCATAGGTTTTGGATCATCGTGTTTTCATTGTCATTTGTTTCTAGGTATTTTTTGATTTCCTCTTTGATTTCTTCAGTAATCTCTTGGTTATTTAGCAGTGCACTGTTTAGCCTCCATAGACCAATATCACTGATGAATATAGTTGCAAAGATCCTCAACAAAATACTAGCAAACAGAATCCAACAATACATTGAAAGGATCATACACCATGATCAAGTGGGATTTTATCCCAGGGATGCAAGGATTCTTCAATATATGCAAATCAATCAATGTGATACACCATATTAACAAATTAAAGAATAAAAACCATATGATCATCTCAATAGATGCAGAAAAAGCTTTTGACAAAATTCAACACCAAATGGTTGGAAGACCTAAATAGACATTTCTCCAAAGAAGACATGCAGATAGCCAACAAATACGTGAAAAGATGTGCAGCATCACTGATCATTAGAGAAATGCAAATCAAAACCACAGTGAGGTATCATCTCACTCTAGTCAGAATGGCCATCATCAAAAAATCTATAAACAGTAAATGCTGGAGAGGGTGTGGAGAAAAGGGAACCCCTCCTGCACTGTTGGTGGGAATGTAAATTGATACAACCACCATGGAGAGCAGTATGGAGGTTCCTTAAAAAACTAAAAATAGAACTACCATATGACCCAGCCATCCCACTACTGGGCATATATCCTGAGAAAACCATAATTCAAAAAGAGTCAGGTACCAGAATGTTCACTGGAGCTCTATTTACAATAGCCAGGACATGGAAGCAACCTAAATGTCCATCAACAGATGACTGGGTAAAGAAGATGTGGCACATATATACAATGGAATATTACTCAGTTATAAAAAGGAATGAAATTGAGTTATTTGTAGTGAGGTGGATGGACCTAGAGTCTGTCATACAGAGTGAAGTAAGTCAGAAAGATAAAAACAAATACTGTATGCTAACGCATATATATGGAATTTAAAAAAGTGGTACTGATTAACCTAGTGGTAGGGCAGGAATGAGGATGCAGACGTTGAGAACAGACTTGAGGGCACAGGGGTGGGTGGTGAGGCGAAGCTGGGATGAAGTGAGAGAGTAGCCTCGACATATATACACAACCAAATTAAAATGGATGGCTAGTGGGAAGCTGCTGCATAGCACAGGGAGATCAACTTGGTGCTTTGTGATGACCTAGAGGGATGAGATAGGGAGGATGGGAGGGAGGCTCAAGAGGGAGGGGATATGGGGATATATGTATACATATAGCTGATTCAGTTTATTGTACAGCAGAAACTAACACAACATTGTAAAGCATTTATACTCCAATAAAGATGTGAAAAAAAAAAACCCACATATGAACTGTTTAAAAAAAATAAAGTACTGTGGCAATACCTTTAGTAAAATAAATAATTATTTTTGGTTTTGAATGATCTGGTTTTTCTGAAGTCAAGTTTCTGGTATGCAATTGAATATCTACTTATTTTCACAGTTTACTGTATTAAAATACTGTGAAATTAAATGCTGTAGTTCAGGGCCTTCTACACAGAGGTGCTAAACAGACATTTGTTGAATTGAATCCAGGACTTGTTAAAGAGCTTCACCTCTTTAAATCTGGCATCAAGTTATTTTTAATATACTTGTTCAGAATATTGGAGAGTTGGACCTGGAGCATTTTTGGGCTGTTCATGGAGGGCTTGTGACTTCAAAGATGCCTAAATATAATGTTAATGTTTAAAAACGGACATCTTGGTTCCATCAGACAAATTTGGTCATTCCACTTCCCTGCCTAGGTCTTTCAGGGAGTCTCCACAGCTTTGAAGATAAAGTTTAAACTGTTTATCTTAACGCATGTAATTGCATCTCCCACTTTTGCCTTAGAACCATCTTATAATTTGGCCTGGTCTTTTAATCTGCTGTGTCTTCCCACAGGCTCATTGCTTTTCACTAACATGATGAAGCTCCTTCGGTCTCACTGGCTGCTACTAGTCCTTTAAAATGAGCACAAGTTTTGGGACCTCTTCCCGTCTCGTTTGTCTGTTTAAAGTGGCCCCTCCTTTGTTGCTGAATCAAAGCATCTATTGCGTTCAGCTGTCATGAATCCTCCACCTTGACGCAGCAGTAAATTTCTTAAGGCAGAGACTATCTTTCTGTTTTTAGAGACAGTTTTTTTAGAGCAGTTTTACGCTCATAGCAAAACTGAGAGGAAGGTACAGAGAGTTCCCATGTACCCTCTGCTACCCCCTAACCCCTGCCCTCTCCCCCAGCCTCCCCACTACCAACATCCCTCACCAGAGTGGTACACTGATTGTAACTGATGAGCCTGCCTTTGACACATCGTAAGAGACTGTCTTTTTTGATTTTTATTTCTGGTGCCTGTTTGGGTCCCTGGTGCTAGATGTTCTTTCAGTTAGTGAATGTATGAACCCCAGTGAGGGGCAAAGCCATCCCAATTTGGCAAACTGGCCAAAGGGAAGAGACCCAATGTCAGGTCAGAATAAAAAGAGGAGAGCAGTGGTAGCTAGAAATGAGAACTTTTTCTAAACTAACCTAGGAGGCCTGTATTATGATCACAGAATGTCAGAAGGCCTGAATTTGAAACCAGAGCCTTCCATTAACTCTGTGGTCTTGAGCAGATCCTCTGATTTCTCTGAGCCTCAGGTTCTCATATATACGGTACGTATAAGAATGCCTACATCACTGTGAGAATTAAAAAACAGAACAGGCATGAAAGCAGCCAGCATAGTCCTCAGCAAACAACAGTGCTCAGTAAATTTGAGGAGAATCTCAATCCTCAAGAATCAGAAATTACAGTGCCCGCATTTTTTGCCATCGGAGTTCTCCTATATCATTCTTTTATTCATGGATGCCAAGTTTTGAGAGATTTTCCTCTCCCAAACTGTAATTATTATATGAATTACCTTCCACAATTTTTATTTAATAAAGTTTCATTTAACTGCCAATCAGATCCTGATTAGGACGATATAACTAGTGTTATTGTACTGATTTGATTTAATTCTAGCAGAAGTAAAGCATGACATTCTGGTTGGCCTGTATGACCTTTTTGCAGCTAAACAGATGATTTCTGTTCAACTTCTTAAAAAAATTCAAAATAGCTCACAAGACTCAGGAATACATTTAACTTTGTACAGTGCTCCTAATAAAGGCTATTAATAGTGCTTGTTTTTTATTTTTTATTTTTCTTTCAAACCCAAAGTGGACCTTAATAGTTCATATACTATTCCCTTTCAAGAAACACTGTTTCTCAGTGTGGGCAATGAATTTGGAACTTGTGAACATTCCACTTAAATTATTCCATGCATTTGTGGTTGTACCCTCATAAAGAAGGAAGCACTTTCGTGTGTTCCTGAGTTGCTGTGCTGTGTTAATAGACTATGAAAAGCTTCAGTCAGGGGCTTTGAACTCTGAAATAAAATACACCCATGAGTTCTCCTGTGTCATTTTTATGGTTAAGTTTTTCAGAGTTTTAATGGGTATCTTTGGCCTTCCTGAAAACTGTTGACTTTACTTTTCTCTTAAATAATAACTATAATATCCTTAATTTTCATTTTTAGTAGAAAATAAAACCACCACATATTTCATCTCAGACAGCCCTCTATCTCTTGCCCCTTCCCCTACCCGCCATCTTAAATCCCCATTTCAATCCTCCCTCCTGCCTGCCTTCCACGCCCCCATCTTCCTGTCCTTCTCAGTTTGAACTCTTTTACAATTAAATAATACATGGGTATCACTTATCACTTTCCTAGATGGGTTTTAGCTACTTGCAGGAAGGCTTCATTGAACAAGTGGTTTGCTTAGAGAACAGGGAGGATTTTATCAGTGGCCGCCTATATGATATAGTTTAGAAGGACTGGAAGGAACCGCTATTCCATGGAATATAATAATCCTTCCTTACACATAGTTTGCTGATTTCAGAAATTCTGCAGTTATAGATTTTAGGGGCTTAAAAGTTTGTCCGCTCTTAAGCTTCAAACAGCACAGGGGTTGGGGCGGGGGGGTGTTAAAGCATGTAGTCTTATTCCTTAGAGTAAATAAAATTCCCCAGGCCCTTTCCTCAGCCTAGATTTCAATATGGGGAAAGTGGAGAAATCATCAAAGCCCTGCCTAAGGTGAGTGAAAAGCAGAATGAAGGCTGAGAGCAATCAGGAGCCCCGGAGAGGAAGCTCCCCTCACTGACACTTTTGCCAGGGCTGGGGGGCTCTGGGAGTCTCTCTTTTAACCCTGATTAATTCCTCCCCTCTAAACCTGGCAACCATCGACTCTCCCACGTCTACATGTTTTTAAAATACATAGAGAAACTTACTGCTTTCTCCCACGGAAACCTGTTTGTTGGTCTAATATTCTCTTTCCCATATGATCACATTTTAAAATCTCTTCTGCCAGCCTTTTTTTTGTTTGTTTGTTTCTTGTTTCCTGCCTACTATTAGTCTCTTATGAGGCTGCGTTTCACGTGATTTTCATATATCCTCAACCTACGTATTTAGTTTATTGTAACCTTCCCCCCAACCTTTCATAATGCTTTGAATCACATCATTGTAGGTTTATCTGGGATCCACTGCAGAGGGCTGATTTGGATAAATGGATCTGACGTTTGGTGAGGGTCACATTTGTTTTCTTATGCATTCCATGGCAGCTCTGCCATTATCAGCTAATAGATGGTCCCTTGTAAAATGTCTGTATTTTATGTGGCACATTTTCTGAATGTTGGTTATTTGGAGATAGATTTAAGTGGCTATTTGTTGTTACTATAAAATCAGCCTGGAGGGAGAAAGAATGAAAGAAACACAGCCCTGGAATGCATCCCTTTTGGCTTACAGAATGCAAAGGGAACCACTGCAACTCCAAACAAGCTCCTCGTGACCAGGGCTCTTTCTACCCCCTTAAGAGAATTCTTTGTGACTGAGAATCAAATGATATCTTTAAGTGAGTCAGGATGGAATGGAATGTCATCCCACTCCTTCTCTCCCCCTCCTTTTTTTCCAGAAGGGCTATAAAACATTCCACACTGCCTTTTAGTAGAAAGAATTAGGTGGTAGTGGTGGGATATTTATATGTATGTGCAGGGGGGTGAGGATGGTGGCGGGAGGGAGTCCAGTAAACTCTGTTTCCCTGGATAAAACATTTAATACCCTCATTTCTCCTTTGGAACTTAATGTATATTTTTAGATTTATAGAATGTTAGAGCCCTAAAAATTTGGGGAGCTGGACAGAACCTGGGGTATCATTGAACTTAACCCCTTCCTACGTGTAAGAACTTAGAATTTAACAGCATCATGGCCAGAGACCCCTTGAACTCTGGTGGGAGATTCCACAAAGCCAACTCGAAAGCCCTTCCTTTTGGAAGGGTGTAGGCACAGCTCTCCAGACTTTGCTGGCTGACCTTCTTTTGCCCTTGACTTTTGAATTGGAGAGAGAATCTGGAGTTTGACTCGGTCTCCTGACACTCGGTTTGCTCCGTAGACTCCCAGACTCATTCCTGCCCTGCCCAATTTCCTGCCTGCCTTTGGCTCAGACTGAGTTCTGTTCTGCAACTACTTTGCCCCCACTTGGGTTCTATTCTTATCTCTTCTTAGCTTCAGCTTTCCAGCGCAGGCCTTCCTTGGGCCTTTGATCTGACATCAACTGATGTTTCTAGCGAGAGCTGACTCCACCTCTCTCCCGGTGCTGACAGCTGACATCCCTGCTGAGCCTTGATTTCCACCAGCTGTCCAGCATCCTGGAACATTCCCTAGCGACCAGCTGCTCCTGGCCGTCTTCACCTGGACAATCCACAGTAGTTTTGGCAAGCTGCTCACTGCTTCCAGAGCCAGACTGGACCTACCTTAGTTCTGGTTTAGTATGTTTTCCCCAGTATCACACAGCTCACTGGTGTGTGAGGCTCAAGTTGCGATCTCCTGATTCCTTTTTCCACAGTACTCCTGGGGCAATCACTTGTTTCCCTTTTCTCTAGCTAGAAATTTTGTATTTAGAATAATCCTAGGTAGGAAAAGAAATTAAGTGAACATTCTGCACGCCCCCCCAACTCAAACACACACACACACACACACACACACACACACACACACACACAGCTTTTAGTCTTTCAATTTATAAATCTTCATTTTTCTTTCTTAAAGATTTTTCTTCCCTCTGTTGTGAATTGTTTTTCTTTTCTCATTTGCTAACTTCGGAAGAAGAAACATCCAGACATTGGAATGTCTGAGTTTATTTAAGTCTCAGCACTCTGTTCAATTTAATGAAGGGAAACAAAAAAGGAAAATCAGAATGCTGGCCTGGATCTTTGTGGCTCTGGGACTGGCCCTTTTTGGTGGCCATTGATATTCACTGTATTTTGAAAATAAGAGTAATTGGTGGTTCCAGGCTATTTTTAAACACAGTAGAATATAGAAATAAATTCTAAAATATAGAAATATAGAACTATTAGAAACAGAAGCAGCGAGAGACATAATCATTTTGTAATAATTTACCTATTTTCGAATATAGGTAAATAAAAAGAGGATTTATTTAGCGTATTTAATGAGGTGGAGGTAGCAGACGTATGTCACACTGCGTACCCTGCTAACAGAGAGCACATATTCTTTTTTAGTGTCTATGGAACGTGTACAAACACTGATTACAGACTAGGCTGCAGAGAAAATATTAGTAAGCTTCAAGAAGGAAAAGCTAACCACAGTGAAATATTCTAAAAATTAATAACGAATTTAAATATACAGGCATAGATATAACTATAAAACACAGCACGTAAGCCGAAAAATTTAACATGGGATGAAAAATTTTAAATCATAGTTAACAGTTGTGGTGTAGCAAATCATCCTAAAACTGACTGTTTAAAAATGTGTCTGAAAACTTTTTCTATGAAGAGTTAGATAGTAAATACTTTAGGCTTTGCGGACCTTGTGGTCTTCATCGTAGCTACTTAACTCTACTGTTGTAGCGAGATGGCAACCATAGACCATACTTAAATGAGTGAGTGTGACCGTATTCCAAAAGGACTCTATCTATGGACATTGAAAGTTGAATTTCATACATTTTTGATTCATTATGAGATATTATTCTTTTGATTTCTTTCAGCCATTTAAAAATGTAAAATCCATTTTTTTTTCTTGAAAACTCACTCTCTTAACAGTTTTCCTGCATATCACATAGCAGTGTTAGCTGTAGTCACCGTGTTGCCTTGTATATTACATCCCTAGTATCTGTTTATTTTATAACTGGAAGTTTGTACCTTTTGACCACCTTCTTCCAATCTCCCTTCCTCTTCCTCTTTGCTACTGGTAACCACAAGTCTGATCTCTTTTTCTATGAGTTTGGTTTTTTTTTTTAGTACTGCATATACGTGAGATCATACGGTATTTGTCTTTCTCCGTCTGACTTATTTCACTTAGCATAATGCCTTCAGAGTCCACCCGTGTTTTCACAAATGGTAAGACTTTCTCTTTATGGCTGAATAATATTCCATTGTCTATATGTATGCCACAATTTATCCATTTATCCATTGATGGACACATTTTTTCCAAGCCTTGGCTATAGCAAATGATGCTGCTATGAACATGGGGAGGTAGATACCTTTTCAAGTTAATGTTTTCATTTCCTTTGGATATAATCCCAGATCTGGAATGTGATAGTTCTATTTTTAATTTTTTGAGGATCCTCCATACTGTTTTCCATAGTGCTGTACCAATTTACTCCCACCAACAGTGCACAAGAGTTCCCTTTTCTCCACATCTATGCCAGCATTTGTTATCTCTTTCTTTTTGATGCTGGCCATTCTATCAAGCATGAAGTGATATCTCATTGTGGTTTTAATTTTCATTTCCCTGATGGTTAGTGATGCTGGGTATCTTTTCATGTGTCTGCAGGCCTTCTATGAGTCTTCTTTGGAGAGATGTCTGTTCAGGTCCTTTGCCCATTTATAAATTAGGTTATTTGGGGTTTTTTGCTATTGAATTTAATTAATTGTTTATATATTTTAGGTACTGACCCATTTTCATGTATATGGTTTACAAATTATTTTTTCCCATTCCACAGGTTGTCTTTTCACTTTGTTGATGGTTTCTTTTGCGATGCAGAAGCATTTTAATTTGATGTAGTCCCACTTGTTTATTTTATTTTATTGGAGTATAATTAATTGCTTTACAATGTTGTGTTAGTTTCTGCTGTACAGCAAAGTGAATCAGCTATATGTACACATATATCCCCTCCTTCTTGGACCTCCCTCCAACCCTCCCCCCTGCCCCCCCTCCAATCCCACCCATCTGGGTCATCACGGAGCAGCAAGCTGAGCTCCCTGTGCTATACAGCAAGTTCCCACTAGCTGTCTCTTTTACACATGGTAGTGTATATATGTCAATCCTAATCTCCTAGTGCATCCCACCATCCCCTTCCCTCCTGTGTCCACATGCTTGTTCTCTACATCTGCGTCTCTATATCTGCCCTGCAAATAGGTTCACCTGTACCATTTTTCTATTATTTTTGATATTGTTGCTTGTACTTTAGGTGTCACATCCAAAAAAATAATTACCAAGGCTCATGTCAAGGAGCTTTATTTCTGTTTTTATCTAGAAGTTTCATGGTTTCAGGTCTTACATTTAAGTCTTTAACCCATATTGAGCTAATTTTTGTGAGTGGGTGTAAGATACAGATCCAGTTTCATTCTTTTACACGTGAATATCCAGTTATCCCAGTGTCATTTATTTAAAAACCTGTCTCTTCTTCACTGAGTATTCTTGGCTGTCTTGTGAAATATTAGTCAACTGTATGTGCTTGGATTTATTTCTGGGCTCTGCATTCTATTCCATTGGTCTATTTGTCTGTTTTTATGCCAGTACCATATTGCTTTGATGACTGTAGCTTTGTAGCATTGTCTGAAATCAGGAAGTATGATGCCTCCTGCTTTGATCTTCTTTCTCAGGATTTCTTTGGCTACTCAGCATTTTTTATGGCTCCATGTAAATTTTAGAAGTGTTTTTCTACTTCTGTAAAAAATGCAGTTGAAATATCAATAGGAATTGAATTGAATCTATAGATGGCTTTTGATAGTATTGACATTTTAGCAGTATTAATTCTTTCAATTCACGAACATGGAATACCTTTCCATTTATTTGTGTCTTCATTATTTTCATCAGTGCCTTGTAGTTTTCAGAGTAGAGATCTTTCTCCTTTTCAGTTAAATTTATTCCTAAGTATTTTATTGTTTTTGATCCTATTGTAAATGGGATTAATTTCTTTATTTCTTTTTTAAAGAATTCATTTTTAGTGAAGAGAACACTACTGATTTTTGACTGTTAATTTTGTATCTTTTAACATTACTGAATTCGTTGATTATATCTGACAGTTTTTTGGTTGAGTCTTTAGGATTTTCTATACGTAAAATTATGTTGTCTACAAAGGTAGACCCTTTTACTGCATCCTTTCCAATTCCAGTACCTTTTATTTCTTTCTCTTGCCTGCTTGCTTTAGTTAAGACTTCAAGTACTTAGTTGAATAAGAGTGGTGAGAGTGGGCACCCTTGTCTTGTTCCTGATCTTAGAAGAAAAGCGTTCAACTTTTCACCGTAAGAGATGATGTTAACTGTGGGCTTGTCATTTATGGCCTTTATTATGTTGAAATATGTTCCCTCTATGTCTAATTTGTTAGGAGTTTTTATCATAAATGGTTGTTGATTTTGTCAAGTGCTTTTCTGCGTCTATTGAGATGATCATCTGATTCTTTTTCTATCACACTGATTGATCTGCATATATTGAACCATCTTTACATGCCATGGATAAGTCCCACTAGATCATGGTGTATGGTCCTTTTAATGTGCTGCTGAATTCAGTTTGCTAGTACTTTCTGAGATGTTTTTCATTTGTTTTCATGAGGGATATTGCCCTGTAGTTTTCTTTCCTAGTGGTATCAGTTTCTGGTTCTAGTATCAGGGTAATGCTGGCCTCATAAAATGAGTTTGAGAGTGTTCCCTTCCCTTTTAATTTTTAGAAGAGTTTGGGAAAGATTGGTGTTAATTCTTCTTTAAATGTTTGGTAAAATTTACCAGTGAAGCCACCTGGTCCTGAGCTTTCCTTTGTTGGGAGATTTTTTATTACTAATTCAATCTTCATAGTAGTAATTGGTTTATTCAGACTTTCTATTTATTCTTAATTTAGTCTTGGTAAATTGTATGTTTCTCAGAAATGTTTTTCCATTTCTTCCAGGTTGTCCAGTTTGTTGGCGTATTCTTGACTATAGTAGCCTCTTATGATCCTTTGAATTTCTGTGGCATCAGTTGTAATGTCTCAGTTTTTCATTTATAATTTTGTTGATTTGGGTCCTTTCTCTTTTTGCCTTGGTTAGTCTAGCTAAGGGTTTTTCAATTTTGTTTATCTTTTCAAAGAACCAACTCGTACTTTGGTTCATCTTTTTCTTTTTTTTTTTTTTTTTGTTGTGGTTCTCTTTCATTTACTTCTGCTCCAATCTTTAGTATTTTCTTTCTTCTGATAATTTTGGCCTCAGTTTGTCCTTCTTTTTCTAGTTTCTAACGGCATAGAGTTAGATTGTTTATTTGGGATCTTTCTTGCTTCTTAATGTAGATGTCTATTGCTATGGATTTCCCTCTTATAACTGCATTTGATGCATCCATAAGTTCTGATATGTTGTATTTCCATTTTCATTTGTTTCAAGAAACTTTTTTATTTCCCCTTTAACAACTTCTTTGATTCATTGGTTGTTCAGGAGGCTAATATTTAATTTCCATGACTTGGTAAATTTTCCAGTTTTCCCCTTGTTATTATTATTATTATTTTTTGCGATACGTGGGCGTCGCACTGTTGTGGCCTCTCCCGTTGCGGAGCACAGGCTCCGGACACACAGGCTCAGCGGCTATGGCTCACGGGCCCAGCCGCTCTGCGGCATGTGGGATCTTCCCGGACCGGGGCACGAACCCGTGTCCCCTGCATCGACAGGCAGACTCTCAACCACTGCGCCACCAGGGAAGCCCCTCACTATAGTTTTGATTTGCATTTCTCTAATGATTAGTCATGTTGAGCATTCTTTCATGTGTTTGTTGGCAATCTGCTTATCTTCTTTGGAGAAATGTCTACTTAGGTCTTCTGCCCATTTTTGGATTAGGTTGTTTGTTCTTTTGATACTGAGCTGCATAAGCTGCTTGTCAATTTTTGAGATCGATCCTTTGTCAGTTGCTTCATTTGCAAATATTTTCTCCCATTCTGAGGGTTGTATTTTGGCCATGTTTATGGTTTCCTTTGCTGTGCAAAAGCTTTGAAGTTTCATTAGGTCCCATTTGTTTATTTTTGTTTTTATTTCCCTTTCTCTAGGAGATGGGTCAAAAAGAATCTTGCTGCGATTTATGTCGTAGAGTGTTCTGCCTATGTTTTCCTCTAAGAGTTTGATAGTGTCTGGCCTACATGTAGGTCCTTAATCCATTTTGAGTTTGTTTTTGTGTATGGTGTTAGGGAGTGTTCTAATTTCATTCTTTTACATGTAGCTGTCCAGTGTTCCCAGCACCACTTATTGAAGAGGCTGTCTTTTCTCCATTTTATATTCTTGTTTCCTTTATCAAAGATAAGGTGACCATATGTGCATAGGTTTATCTCTGGGCCTTCTATCCTGTTCCATTGATCTATATTTCTGTTTTAGTGCCAGTGCCATACTGCCTGGATTACTGTAGCTTTGTAGTATAGTCTGAAGTCAGGGAGCCTGATTCCTCCACTCTGTTTTTCTTTCTCAGGATTGCTTTGGCTATTCGGGGTCTTTTGTGTTTCCATACAAATTGTGAAATTTTTTTGTTCTAGTTCTGTGAAAAATGCCAGTGGTAGTTTGATAGGGATTGCATTGAATCTGTAGATTGCTTTGGGTAGTAGAGTCATTTTCACAATGTTGATTGTTCCAATCCAAGAACATGGTATATCTCTCCATCTATTTGTATCATTTTTAATTTCTTTCATCAGTGTCTTATAATGTTCTGCGTACAGGTCTTTTGTCTCCTTAGGTAGGTTTATTCCTAGGTATTTTATTCTTTTTGTTGCAGTGGTAAATGGTAGTGTTTTCTTAATTTCTCTTTCAGATTTTTCATCGTTAGTGTATAGAAAAGCAAGAGATTTCGGTGCCTTAATTTTGTCTCGTGCTACTTTACCAAATTCATTGATTAGCTCTAGTAGTTTTCTGGTAGCGTCTTTAGGATTCTCTTTGTATAATAGCATGTCATCTGCGAACAGTGACAGCTTTACTTCTTTTCCGATTTGGATTCCTTTTATTTCTTTTTCTTCTCTGATTGCTGTGGGTAAAAGTCCGAAACTCTGCTGAATAATCGTGGTGAGAGTGGGCATCCTTGTCTTGTTCCTGATCTTAGTGGAAATGGTTTCAGTTTTTCACCATTTGAGGACGATGTGGGACATGGGTTTGTCATATATGGGCTTTACTATGTTGAAGAAAGTTCCCTCTATGCCTACTTTCTGGAGGGTTTTTATCGTAAATGGGTGTTGAATTATATCAAAAGCCTTCTCTGCATCTATTGAGATGATCATATGGTTTTTCTCCTTCAGTTTGTTAATATGGTGTATCACATTGATTGATTTGCGTATATTGAAGAATCCTTGCATTCCTGGGATAAGCCCCACTTGATCATAGTGTATGATGCTTTTAATGTGCTGTTGGATTCTGTTTGCTGGTATTTCGCTGAGGATTTTTGCATGTATGTTCATCAGTGATATTGGCCTGTAATTTTCTTTCTTTGTGACATCTTTGTCTGGTTTTGGTATCAGGGTGATGCTGGCCTCGTAGAATCAGTTTGGGAGTGTCCCTCCCTCTGCTATATTTTGGAAGAGTTTGAGAAGGATAGATGTTAACTCTTCTCAAAGGTTTGATAGAATTCACCTGTGAAGCCATCTGGTCTTGGGCTTTTGTTTGTTGGAAGATTTTGAATCACAGTTTCAATTTCATTGCTTGTGATTGGTCTGTTCATATTTTCTATTTCTTCCTGGTTCAGTCTCAGAAGGTTGTGCATTTCTAAGAATTTGTCCATTTCTTCCAGGTTGTCCATTTTACTGGTATAGAGTTGCTTGTAGTAATCTCTCATGATCCTTTGTATTTCTGCAGTGTCAGTTGTTACTTCTCCTTTTTCATTTCTAATTCTGTTGATCTGAGTCTTCTCCCTTTTTTTCTTGATGAGTCTGGCTAATGGTTTATCAATTTTGTTTACCTCCTCAAAGAACCAGCTTTTAGCTTTATTGATCTTTGCTATCGTTTCCTTCATTTCTTTTTCCTTTATTTCTGATCTGATCTTTATGATTTCTTTCCTTCTGCTAACTTTGGGGTTTTTTTGTTCTTCTTTCTCTAATTGCTTTAGGTGTAAGGTTAGGTTGTTTATTTGAGACGCTTCTTGTTTCTTGAGGTAGGATTGTATTGCTATAAACTTCCCTCTTAGAACTGCTTTTGCTGTATCCCATAGGTTTTGGGTCGTAGTGTTTTCACTGTCATTTGTTTCTAGGTATTTTTTGATTTCCTCTTTGATTTCTTCAGTGATCTCTTGGTTATTAAGTAGTGTATTGTTTAACCTCCATGTGCTTGTAGTTTGTACAGATTTTTTTCCTGTCATTGATACCTCGTCTCATAGCATTATGATCGGAAAAGATACTTGATACAATTTCAATTTTCTTAAATTTACCAAGGCCTGATCTGTGACCCAAGTTATGATCTATCCTGGAGAATGTTCCATGAGCACTTGAGAAGAATGCGTATTCTGTTGTTTTTGGATGGTGTGTCCTATAAATATCAATTAAGTCCATCTTGTTTAATGTATCATTTAAAGCTTGTGTTTCCTTCTTTATTTTCATCGTGGCTGATCTGTCCATTGGTGAAAGTGGGGTGTTAAAGTGCGCTACCATGATTGTGTTACTGTCGATTTCCCCTTTTATGGCTGTTAGTATTTGCCTTAGGTATTGAGGTGCTCCTGTGTTGGGTGCGTAAATATTTACAATTGTTATATCTTCTTCTGGATTGATCCCTTGATCATTATGTAGTGTCCTTCTTTGTCTCTTGTAATAGTCTTTGTTTCAAAGTCTATTTTGTCTGATACGAGAATTGCTACTCCAGCTTTCTTTTGGTTTCCATTTGCATGCAATATCTTTTTCCATCCCCTCGCTTATAGTCTGTATGTGTTCCTAGGTCTGAAGTGGTTCTCTTGTAGACAGCATATATATGGGTCTTGTTTTTGTATCCATTCCCCCAGTCTGTGTCTTTTGGTTGGAGCATTTAATCCATTTACATTTAAGGTAGTTATCGATATGTATGTTCCTATTCCCATTTTCTTAATTGTTTTGGGTTTGTTATTGTAGGTCTTTTCCTTCTCTTGTGTTTCCTACCTAGAGAAGTTCCTTTAGCATTTGTTGTAAAGCTGGTTTGCTGGTGGTGAATTCTCTTAGCTTTTGCTTGTCTCTGAAGGTTTTAATTTCTCCATCAAATATGAATGAGATCCTTGCTGGGTAGAGTAATCTTGGTTGTAGGTTTTTCTCCTTCATCACTTTAAATATGTCCTGCTACTCCCTTCTAGCTTGCAGAGTTTCTGCTGAGAGATCAGCTGTTAACCTTATGGGGATTCCCTTGTGTGTTATTTGCTGTTTTTCCCTTGCTGCTTTTAATAGTTTTTCTTTGTATTTAATTTCTGATAGTTTGATTAATATGTGTCTTGGCGTGTTTCTCCTTGGGTTTATCCTATATGGGACTCTCTGTACTTCCTGGACTTGATTAACTATTTCCTTTCCCATAGTAACGAAGTTTTCAACTATAATCTCTTCACATATTTTCTCAGTCCCTCTCTTGTTCTCTTCTTCTTCTGGGACCCCTATAATTTGAATGTTGGTACGTTCAGTATTGTCTCAGAGGTCTCTGAGACTGTCCTCAATTCTTAGCATTCTTTTTTCTTTATTCTGCTCTGCAGTAGTTATTTCCACTATTTTATCTTCCAGGTCACTTATCCGTTCTCCTGCCTCAGTTATTCAGCTATTGATCCCTTCTAGAGAATTTTTAATTTCGTTTATTGTGTTGTTCATCTCTGTTTGTTTGCTCTTTAGTTCTTCTAGGTCCTTGTTAAACGTTTCTTGTATTTTCTCCATTGTATTTCCAAGATTTTGGACCATCTTTACTATCATTATTCTGAATTCTTTTTCAGATAGACTGCCTATTTCCTCTTCCTTTGTTAGGTCTGCTGGTTTTTTGCCTTGCTCCTTCATCTGCTGTGTGTTTCTCTGTCTTCTCATTTTGCTTAATTACTGTGTTTGCGGTCTCCTTTTCGCAGGCTGCCGGTTCGTAGTTTCCGTTGTTTTTGGGGTCTGTCGCCAGTGGCTAAGGTTGGTTCAGTGGGTTGTGTAGCTTTCCTGGTGGAGGGGGCTGGTGCCTGTGTTCTGGTGGATGAGGCTGGATCTTGTCTTTCTGGTCGGCAGGTCCACACCTGGTGGTGTGTTTTGGGGTGTCTGTGGCCTTATTATGATATTAAGCAGCCTCTCTGCTAATGGATGGGGTTGTGTTCCTGTCTTGCTAGTTGTTTGGCATAGGGTGTCCAGCACTGTAGCTTGCTGGTCATTGAGTGGAGCTGGGTCTTGGCATTGAGATGGAAATCTCTGGGAGGTTTTCGCCATTTGATATTACATGGAGCTGGGAGGTCTCTTGTGGACCATTGTCCTGAACTTGGCTCTCGCACCTCAGATTCACAGCCCTGACACCTGGCTGGAGCACCTAGAGCCTGTCATCCCTGCGACTCAGAATAAAAGGGCGAAAAAAAAAAGGAAAGAAAGAAAGAAGAAGATAAAATAAAATAAAGTTATTAAAGTAAAAAATTTAAAAAAGTAATTATTAAAAAATTTCTTTTTTATGTAATAAACAACAAAAATAAAAAAAGTGGACAGACAGAACCCTAGGACAAATTGTAAAAGCTAAGCTATACAGGCAAAATCACACACAGAAGCATACACATACACACTCACAAAAAGAGAAAAAGCGAAAAATATATATATCGTTGCTCCCATAATCCACCTCCTCAATTTGGGATGATTCGTTGTCTATTCAGGTATTCCACAGATGCAGGGTACATCAAGTTGATCGTGGGGATTTAATCCGCTGCTCCTGAGGCTGCTGGGAGAGATTTCCCTTTCTCTTCTTTGTTAGCACAGCTCCCGGGGCTCAGC
>RJWK010026966.1:0-26724 GCA_004363435.1 Platanista minor | reverse complement strand
GGTAAGCTGTGACGAAGTGAGAGAGTGGCATGGACATATGTACACTACCAAACGTAAAATAGATAGCTAGTGGGAAGCAGCTGCATAGCACAGGGGGATCAGCTCGGTGCTTTGTGACCACCTGGATGGGTGGGATAGGGAGGGTGGGAGGGAGACGCAAGAGAGAGGAGATATGGGAACATATGTATATGTATAGTTGATTCACTTTGTTATAAAGCAGAAACTAACACCATTGTAAAACAATTATACTCCAATAAAGATGTAAAAAAAAAATTAATTTAACATTAATTAATTAATTAATTTTTGGCTGTGTTGTGTCTTCGTTGCTGCACGCGGGCTTTCTCTAGTTACAGCGAGTGGGGGCTACTCTTTGTTGCAGTGTGTGGGCTTCTCATTGCAGAAGCCTCTCTTGTTGCGGAGCATGGGCTCTAGGCGCACGCAGGCTTCAGTAGTTGTGGCTCGCGAGCTCTAGAGTGTAGGCTCAGTAGTTGTGGTGCACGGACTTAGTTGCTCTGCAGCATGTGGGATCTTCCAGCACCAGGGACTGAACCCATGTCTCCTGCATTGTCAGGCAGATTCTTGACCACTGTGCCACCAGGGAAGTCGCTGCCTCAGGTTTAATTATAATTTGGAATTGATGAATGATTTAAACCAGTCTCTGGTCTCAGGTCTAGGTAAGCAATTATGCCTAAAGGAGAACCTTTGAGATGAGATCTGACACTGTCACCTGTCTTGCCTTGTCTTCCTCCAGGCCCTTCACAATGGGGCTCCAGCCCTGCTGAAATCTGTGATGTGTCCTCTTAGGCAAATGTATATTTGCACATCCTGCTCTGTGTACCTGAGCACTTTCCTGCCTGGCTGGCTTCTCCCTGTGAAGTTGGACAGCGAGGCCCTTCTCTTTCTGTTTCCCTTGACACCCTAAGCATACAAACCTATTTCTCCCATTTTATCTCATTTATCCATCTACCTGTTTGTTTTCCCCATAAGACTTGGGGGAAAGGACCCTTTTGCATCTTTGCTTACTTGTGCTTGGCAAGCAGCTTCAAGAGAGGATGGATGGATGGATGGACGGATGAAGGAGGGAGACAGCATTCTCAGATGATGAGAAGACAGATTGCTCATGGTGGTGGAAAACCACTAAGTATTTGCTCCTTGAAGGCATCAGAGGGGAAAGCCCAAAAAAAGTTCTTCTGAATTTATGTCATTATGTCCATGGGGTCTCTAATCCTCCAATCTTGGTCACAAAGGTTGAGAAAATTGAGGGGTAATTTATTGAAACTCATTGTGTTCAGACAAATATGGACCCTTCACTTCAAACTTCACATTTCTCTAAAATATATCTGACTGATAGCAGAGAGCAATCAAACAGAAGTAGGAAGAGAACTGGACAGAGAGTCTTCACTTGCACTTAAGTAATAATACCTATACACCATTGCAAGTCATCTCACCACTCAGGACCTCAGTTTCCACACCTGAGGAATAAAATGATTGAGAGATAGTACTAGAGTGCTGGGGTTCTGCTGTTGTCTGCATTTATTTTGGCAGCATGATGTGTACTATCATCTCTGTCTGCCCAGCATCTTCTCCTGCTTCCTTTGTCTCTAGGATCAGGCATGGCCATGAGAATCAGTCCTGGTCCTTCAGTGTATTCCCTCTATCCAGCCAAAGAGATTGGTTCAGGTATGGACACAGATTGGTTCAGGTATGGACACAGGACTAAAGCCCAACCTGTAAGACTCATTTTGTTGGAACTATTAGTCCCAACCAGGCAGATATTGTTAGTTTTCATCCAAAATTCATTTTTTCCATCTTCTTTAGTGGTAGAATTCCTAATTTTTAGCTGGGCTTATAAGTGCAAGGAATAAAGATGACATTTCCAGCTTTTCTTAGAGTTAGTTGTGGGCATATGGTTAAATTTGGCTGATGGGATATAAGAGGAAATATTATATATTACTCTTCCAAAGTTTCCTTAAAGGAAGGGGGGCAAGCGCTTTTTCTTCCCTTCCTCTTTCATGCTGGTTGGAATACAGAAAAGATGGCCGGAACCCATGCAGCCATATTGAACTATGAATTGGAAGCCACCTGTGACAGCAAAGCAACAAAAATGAAGCCTGGATTCCTAATGACTGCGGAGTAACTCTTCATTCCTAGACTGCTTAGCTCTGGACTTTCTTTCTTTCTTTTTTTTTTTTTTTTGTGGTACGCGGGCCTCTCACTGCTGTGGCATCTCCCGTTGTGGAGCACAGGCTCCAGACGCGCAGGCTCAGCGGCCATGGCTCACGGGCCCAGCCGCTCCGCGGCATGTGGGCTCTTCCCGGACCGGGGCACGTACCCGTGTCCGCTGCATCCGCAGGCGGACTCTCAACCACTGCACCACCAGGGAAGCCCTGGACTTTCTTTATAAAAGAGAGAATGAACTTCTTGTCCAAACCATTGTCATTTTGAATTTTCTTTTACTTGGCAGACTAACCTGATCCTAACTGACAGAGAGCTATCGGGGAAAAGAACACTGGACTTGTGAGATGATAGAAACTTGCCACTGCATGGGAAGGGTTGCCTGAGTGAAGCCAACATAGAAGAAAGCAGGGTAAGAAACAGAATGCAGTGTGCTGCTGACACTGGCTAAACCACTGTATCGCTGTGCCTGAAACCCATAGCCCTTAACTTGTTGGTTATGTGTATCGCTATTCTGGCCTATACCTATTTTTCTATAAATCAGGGTCTCTATCGTTTCAATTAAAAGAGTCACTTCAATAGAAACAGCAAAACCACTTCGTCAAACAAAATCCTACTCAGAACTGAATGGTATTCATGAGGGGCTACATCAGTAAAGCAGGGCTGGTAGGTGGAGCTGGAGAGTTCTCAGGAATTCTTTCTCCTCCTCACAATGGTTTGGAAACCCCTCAACTGGAGAATTCTGCAATTCTGTGGAAGAAAAGCTAAGTCTGTAACAAACGTCTGCTCCTTTTTTGGAGCCACCGCAAGGCCAGTTATTGCATCACCGACACTTTTTAACACTTTTTCTCCTCCTTTGGTAGCAATGTTTATAAGCAAGGGGACACCTTAGTTGAGACAAACAAGTCCCGTCCTCCCTCGGCTATCCCATCACCTTCCGTAAGCCAGGCTTGTGAGCTCATTCTTAATCAAGACCTGGCAACCAGGTCCTTCAGCTCCAAATCATTCTTTCGTATTTTAATGTGTGAGTCTTGGGCTTAGAGTGAGCTAGACCCACGGGGACGTGAACCTCCCTCTAGTGAATTCTGCCATCATTTGGATCTTTGGCATCTGGGATTGGTTCAGTTGTTGCCCTTTGGAACCAAGTTCAATTTGCAAGTGCTTGTGGAGATCTTGGAAGGGGGTCAGATTCCAAACCTGGATCCCAAGTGTCTGTTGCTGCAGGAGAGACTTGGAACATGGAACAGAGACCAGCTGTTGGAACATGGGATGGAGACCAGCTGCCCCCTGTAAGGACCCTTGTAGGAGGCGGAGGGCACACCGGCCTCCACTTCCGCTCCTCAGGCAGCCCTCAGAGCAGGCACACTTAGTCACCACACCGGACCTCTAGGTCGGGGAAGGGAAGAGTGTCCTTTCTCTGCCCAGTGACCACCAATGTTGTATCAGAATGTCGAGGCTCTGGGTGGGTGGAGCGAGCGTCCCCTTCTTCATGTCAACATTGTTGACATTTTGTCAGCAGCCCAGGCTCTAGAAGCCACACCCTGGCATGAGGAGAGGTGAAATCCTACTGGAGCTTGTGCTCTGGGGTTTGGGGTCGAGTCTTTTCATCAGAGGCACAGAAGCCCTGGGGTCAAGGCATATAATTCTTTCCAGCTTCGGGAAAGAATGAGGCAGCAACAATAGCTGTTCTTTCCTTTTCCCAGGGCTCATGTGTGCCCTGGCTGCTGACCCAGGGAAGCTGTAGAACTAGACTCTGGTATCAGATCAGAGGCTTGATAGAGCTTCCAGCTCCTCCTGTGAGGAAAGTGGCATCGACGCAACCATCTTAAACGCTGTGGGAGAGCAACACGGATGGACCTAGAAATGATCCTACTAAGTGAAGTCAGACAGAGACAGACAAATACCATATGATATGGCTTATATGTGGAACCTAAAAAATAGTACAAGTGAACTTATTTATAAAACAGAAACAGACTCACCGACATAGAAAACAAATTTATGGTTACCAAAGGGGAAGGGGTGGAGGGATAAATTGGGAGTATGGGATTAACAGATGCACACTACCATACATAAAACAGGTAACTAACAAGGATTTACTGCACAGAGAACTATATTCAATATTTTGTAATAAACTATAATGGAAAATAATAAAAAAAGAATATATATGTATGTATAATTGGATCACTTGCTGTACCCCTGAAACTAACACAATATTGTAAATCAACTACACTTCAATTAAAAAAAACAAAACAAACAAACAAAAAAAAACGGGCTTCCCTGGTGGCGCAGTGGTTGAGAGTCTGCCTGCCGATGCAGGGGACGCGGGTTCGTGCCCCGGTCTGGGAAGATCCCACATGCGGCGCGGAGCGGCTGGGCCCGTGAGCCATGGCCGCTGAGCCTGCGCGTCTGGAGCCTGTGCTCCGCAACGGGAGAGGCCACAACAGTGAGAGGCCCACGTACCGCAAAAAAAAAAAAAAAAAAACACACACCAAAAAAATGCTGCCTCAGAGTCTGACCTAGACTGGGGGCTTTTCCAGGAGTTGATGTGACACAAAGACGGTGAGTGCCTCAGCCCAAAGTGGTCCATGGTAAAGGGAACAGAGCTAGACCAGCATGAATGCTCCTCTCCCCAAAGGCAGAGAGATACGGTCTGCATTACAACAGCTCTTGACAGACACGGGTATCCCGTTCATCGTGTGTAAGCCCCTTTGCTTAATCAATAACTGTACATGCAGTTACTGGGCACCCGTTTTGTGCCTGGGACCATGCTTGGTACTAAGGAAGACTGGAGAAAGATGCAGGATGTGGCCTCTGCTGTCAGAGGTCCCATGGTTTAGTGGAATGTAATGTCTCTGCTGTCTGGAAGGAGACACTGAGAGACTGTGAACCCCAGACCACTGTGGATGTGGGAAAGAAGGAAGGGTATTTGATTGCTTGAGGGTACCAGTGTAATAACGGAGGAACACATCTGACTCCATAGTAGATCTGTTCCTTTTATTTTAACCTTTGTATTCTATTGCTTTTGCTACAAGTTAAGAATGTTGCCTATAGCCTGAAATATACAGAACAGCCCATTCTCAAGGCTCTGACCTTTAAGGGTGTAACACTTTTCCATTCATATAGAGATAAGAAGTTGCAGAACAGGGGCTTCCCTGGTGGCTCAGTGGTTGAGAGTCCACCTACCAATGTAGTAGGACGTGGGTTCGTGCCCCGGTCCAGGAGCGGCTGGGCCCGTGCGCCGTGGCCACTGAGCCTGCGCGTCCGGACGCAACGGGAGAGGCCACAGCAATGAGAGGCCCGCGTACCGCAAAAAAAAAAAAAAGAAAGTTGCAGAACAGAATAATATTTGTCTTGTTGGAGGGCGGCAGAGAACAAAGGATTCCAACACCAAGAAGTTTGTAACAACTAACCACTCTCCTCCCTCATTTTGCCTTTAAAAATGCTTTGCTGAAGCCCTTCAGGGAGTTTGGGGTTTGGGGGCACAAGCCACCCGTCTCCTTGCATGGCCCTGCAATAAACCTTTCTCTGCTCCAACTCTGATGTTGTGGTTTGTTTGGCCTCGCTGTGTGTTGGGCACATGACTTGTGTACGGTAACACAAGCAGTAAAGTGAGATCCACAATATTCGAAGTTTTATTCTAAGGTGGCACACCCTAGACGTGGTCCCGTCTCTGAACGAAGGCTTGCCAGACTTTCTAGCAGGAATTTCAATTTCAGGAGCAGAAGGTCTTTATTGGGCTTATTCGCAGGTATGTCTTTTGTGTCCAGTGAAATGCCTGAGGAGCGGCAGACACTTTATAAATATTTGCTCCGTGAAGGAATTGGAGAGAGACTGAAGTGGACACAGGTGTGCACTCCCCTGCCTTTGCAGTCGTTTCTGAACAAGCTTTGGGGAGAGGATGACCTCTTTCTGCCATGTCTCTGGGAACCGGGTGAGGGTTCCAGGGATGAGTAAAATGTGTCCCAGCATCTGAGAATGTATTACCAGCTACTCTTCCCTCACTTGCTCATCAGACAGAGCTTTCCAGAAAACTTATGGGAGAAGCCCAGAATCCCATATGCACTCCCCTCTGCTGTCTCTAATGGCTGTTATCTGAAAACTGTCTAGACTGTAGATTCCAACTGGGCTGAGGCAAGTGAGAATGAAATATTTCTTCACTTGGGGGTGGGGAGGGCATGATGAAATATCCCTGTTCTTGACCTCTGGGGCCGGCTCCCTCACAGTCAGCTAGAGGTCCCACAACATGGGGAAATGGGATTTGTCAGTGTCTCATTGATGGTCCATCACAAGAAGACTAGAGACAGCTTGGCTTCCACAAAGGGTTTTTGCAATAAACTTTTCCATTTGGGTGAAAAGGGAGCAGGAAAAGCCTTTAATCTTTGCCTTTTACGTGGTATCTGGGATGGGGCTGGGGTCACTGCTCCCAACTGCTGAGAGAGCATTTTGGTGGGACAGTGGGAGGTGGAATCCAGCCCCCTTTTGGATCCATGTCTAACTTTTTTTTTTTTTAAAGAAAAAAAATCTCCTTTTATCCCAAAGCTCATCATGCTAGCATTCAGCCAAGAGTACATTTTTTTGCCCTTTATTAAACATGTTGCCTCTCAGATCTTATATTAAAATCTATTTCCTTTCTGTAGGGGACAAGTTGAAACCAGGAAAGTTGCCTTGTAATTTTTTCCACTTTGATTCTGCTGTTTGCAAAGGGCACCTCCAGCTCTTCGGTTGTAGCAGGGGAGGAGGAAGGGAGTTAACTCTAGATTTACTGCTCCGAGGAGGATGGGGGGGTGTTGCGGGTACTGAGAGAGTTGGGTCCCCCCTCCCTGGGCAGCGCTGACTTGGCATCAGAGGAGTGAGTTAGGGGAGCATGCTGGCTGTGAAAAGTCAGTTAAACCAAACCCTTCCTTAGTCGCTTCCACAATCAAATAGAAACTATCACCAGCTATTGTAGACCAGGAAGGGGTTCCCCCCACTCTGTGGGGTCTTCCAGCCCTCGGTGATGTCTCTATCTCCTGGAGCATTTGTCTGATGGCAATGGACACTTCAAAGTCAGAAGGGACTTAGTAACACCCACCCTGAACCTGGAAATCTCTGCTGAGAAAAGAACTCACTTTCCTGCAGGCCTCCGTGATCATCAAAATCCTCTTTCTCAGGTTGGGTTGAGGTCTGTCCTGCTCCCAGGCTCTGGGCTGTGCCCTGACGGCTGGGGAACCTCAGTTAATCTGTCACTCAGTCACCAACCAGGGTTCTTGGCCTCCTTAATCAACAGGAATTGATCAGAGGCCAGACAAGAAATTCAGGCAAGGTTTTATTGGGGCCCCTGCTGCAGCAAAGGGGAGGGAGAACAAATAAGTTTCCCTTGCTCGCTCCCCAAGCTGGGGAGAGCTAGTTCCTTACATGGGGTGAGGGTAGGGACAGGTCCCGGGGTCAGGCCAGAAGGGTGGCTTAGGTGGTCTGCCCACCCCTTAGGTGGTGTTGAGAGCAGGGGGCGTGCACAGGACCCTGCTTTTGCTCTCGACACCCTGCTTTTGCTCCAGGCTCCTCAGAAGTGGCAGCTGGGTTTTTGGTCTTTTTGTATCTTGTTGTCCATAATTTGCCCCAGCTGCATGTACACAGTTATTTTTAGTCCCTTATAGTTTCTTTGTATTTTGTTGCTCAAGGAGATGTTTGTCCAGGTGCAAGCCCTGCAGCAAAGAGTCCCAGGTCCCAGATCTCAACCTGTCTCAGAGTGACACTTCCATTTCCAAAGGGGAGAGCTGCTTCCCCAGCTAATCACTGCTGCGTGGAAATGCGGGCCTAGCCTGGCCAGAGTTTACAGTGTTTCAAGAGAAGCTTGAAATTCAGATTTTTTAAATGTGCAATCTCTCACTTTCTAGGTCCTGGCAACTACTTAAAGAAACTTATTATAGATGAGTGAAACAAAACAAATCAAGCTTCAGGCCAGGAACAGCTCATCCATCCATCTTCTCTTTGTGATAGAAAAATGAAGATCAGGGGCTGCAGGTGTGAGAACAGCAGTACAGCTCTGAAATGTTTAGGACCCCATCTCCCCATCGTTACTTTTACTATTCTCTGTTCCCCAGGAATGACCAGCATATGGTCCTTGAGTGCTCACATTCACAGATGGCGAGGAAGGGGAGAGACTGTGTCCCACCCAGAAGCAGTGGTGGGGAGGCAGCGTCCAGCGATGGTGTGAGTGGCAGAGGCCGTGCGGGAGAGAAAGCAGGGACCAGCTGGCTCCCGTCACAGAGGAGAGAACTCAGAGAGATGCCTGGATGGGGGATAGAGAGTCCCTGGAGGTCCCCTGGGTTGCAGAGACTGCTGGGTCCCTCCCGGGTCTCATGAAAATAGTGCTTCCGGGGAAGGGAATGCTACCTTGCCGGGGTGGACAGACAGGAGCTCTCTGGGCAGATCTCGGGACAGCGGGGAAAGAAGTGGCTTCTCGGGCACGTGGCAGGGGTGGAACAGGCTGAACCCGCATTGGCAGGTGGACTCTTAACCACTGTGTCACGAGGGGAGTCCCTACCCTGTCTTGATTATTGTAACTCTATAATTAAAGTCTTGAAATCAGGTTGTGTAAGACCTTTTTTTTTTTTAAGATTGCTCTGGCTATTCTAGACATCTGTATTTCCATATAAATTTATGTATTATCTTGCTAATTTCTAAAAAAAATATCCTGCTGGAATTATGATTAGACTTGCATTAAATATATGGATACATTTGGGGAAAATTGACATCTCAAAGTATTGGATTTTCTAATATATAAATGCAGCATATTTCTTCATTTATTTAAGTCTTCTTTAATTTCTCTCAGCAATGTATAGTTTTCAATGAAGAGGTCTTGCCCATATTTTGTTAAATTTATTCCTGAATAGTTTATGTTTCTTGGTGTGGGTGTAAATGGAATTTAAAATTTAAAAAGCTTCCCACTGACGGATGCTAGTAAAATAATATAATTGTTAGTCAGCATAATATAAAAATATATCCAGAGTATATAAGTCTGGGTCCAAACAGGAGAAAGTAACCACACACTAATTTGAATAAGGAAAGTTTACTATTAAGAATTATTAACAAGGGGTTTGAATGATGAGGGATTGGCTAGTAAGAAGTGAAAAGAATTCTGAAGAATATAGAAATAAGAGTTATAAGATGGAGTTTCCCTGGTGGCCCCAGTGGTTGGGAATCCACCTGCCAATGCAGGGGACATGGGTTCGAGCCCTGATCCGGGAAGATCCCACGTGCCGCGGAGCAACTAAGCCCACATGCTACAACTACTGAGCCTGCTCTCTAGAGCCCGCGAGCCACAACTAGTGAGCCCGTGCGCCTAGAGCCCGTGCTCCGCAACAAGAGAAGCCCCAGCAATGAGAAGCCCGCGCACTGCCAAGAGTAGAGTAGCTCCCGCTCGCCGCAACTAGAGAAAGCCCACATGCAGCAACGAAGACCCAACGCAGCCAAAAATAAATAAATTAAAAAATATATATATTAGATGCAGTCACTGATCCTCAGTTGGATACAAAGCACCCATAGAAGAGACCCTCCCACTCCAGGCAGAGGTACAGAACTTGCGGGATAGGGCACAGCTGCAGCTCACTGGAGGACAGAGAAGTTGCTGAGGTGTAGTGCTGGAAAGGCTTGCTGGAAATCCACTGTCTAGGGAGCCAGGAAAGCTGTCCGCGAAACACCAGAAGCCACCAGGGGCTCTGAAGAAGCTGTGAGCACTGCAGGAGCTAGAGGCATTTTGCTACAAACTGTCAGAAGCGGGCAGGAATGGAGTTGCAGAGGAAGCTGCTGGCTGCTGTGCACTGCAGGGGGAAGGCACGAGACAAGTGTGAGCGCATCAGAAGCCTGCCTCTGGAGAAGCTGCCCTCCAGCCAGGAGCCCGAGGAGCAAGCATGCTGGAAGCAGGAAGCAAAAGCTTATCTTGTAATGTCTCTCTTGCGCCCTCTACTGACAAAACTTCAGTACCAATTGTTGCAGGAAAAAATTATTTTAACAGGCCCAGATCTATTTTCACAGAGCAGGCTAAAAGGATACATTTGGAGCTCAGAGGCAATAAATTGATAATAGGCACACTATGATATTATTAAATTCACTTATTAGTTCTAGTAGTTTTTCTTTTATAGATTCCTTAGGATTTTCTACATAAACAATCATTTCATCTGCAAATAAAGACAATTTTACTCCTCCCTTTCCAATCTGTATGTTTTTGTTAAACAGCTTTATTGAGGTAGAAATGATGTACAAAAAACTGTACATATTTAATGTATACAGTTGGATGAGTTTGGACATATGCATACACCCATCACCATAATCAAAGTAATAGAGCTCCATCACCTCCAAAGGTTTCCTTGTGTCCGGTGTATACATGTGTGTGTATGTATATAACCAGAAGTGAACTTGCTGGATTATATGGTAACTCCATTTTTAATTTCTTGAGGAACCTCCATGCTGTTTTCCATAGTGGCTGCACAGTTTTACATTCTCACCAACAGTTAGAAGTGTTCCCATTTCTCCACATCCTGGCCAACATTTGTTATCTTTTGGTGTTTTGATAGTAGCCTTCCTAACTGGTGTGAGGTGATATCTTGCACCAGTTTTGATTTGAATTTCCCTGATGATTAGTGCTGTCGAGCATCTTTTCATATAAGGTTGGCCATTTGTGTGCCATCTTTGGAGAAATGCCTATTCAAATCCTTTGTGTATTTTAAAATCAGGTTATTTTTTTTTTTTGCTATTGAGTTGTAGGAGTTCCTTATATATTTTGGATTTTAACCCTTTATCAGATATATGGTTTGAAAGTGTTTTCTCCTGTTCCATAGTTTGCCTTTTCATTCTGTTGGGTGCTTCCTTTGCATTTGATGTAGTCCTACTTGTTTATTTTTGCTTTTGTGTTTTTGGTGTCACATCCAATAAATCACTGCCAAGAACAGTGTCAAGAAGATTTTTCCCTGTTTTCTTCTAGGAGTTTTACAGTATAGGCTTTTACATTTAAGCCTTTAATCTATTTTAAGTTTTTTTGGTGTATGCTATAAGATAGGGGTCCAATTTCATTTTCTTTGCCTGTAGATATTCAGTTTTCCCAAAACCATTTGTTGAAAGGACTATCTTTTCCCCATTGAGTATTCTTAGCACCCTTGTTGAAGATCAGTCGACTGTATATGTGTGGGTTTATCTGAGCTCTCTGTTCTGTTCCATCAGTCTATGCAGCCATCTTTATATGAGTACCATACTATTTTAAATACTGTAGCTTTGTAATATATTTTGAGATCAGGAAGTCTCCAGATTTATTCTTCTTTCTCAAGATCACTTTGGCTATTCGCTACCATTTGTATGTCCATATGAACTTTAGGATTGTTTTTCCTATTTCTGTAAAAAAAATACCAGTGGGATTTTGATGGGGATAGTATTAAATCTGTAGATCACCTTCAATATAAAGTCTTCTAAACCACAAACATGAGATATCCTTTCATTTATGTCTCTTTAATTCCTTTCATTAACATCTTGTAGTTTTAGTGTACAAGTCTTTCACTTCCTTGGTTAAGTTTATTCCTAAATATTTTATTCTTTTTGATACTACTGAAAATGGCATTGTTTCCTTAATTTCCTTTTTAGATAGTTCATTGTTAGTGTATAGAAATGTAACTGAGTTTTGTATGTTCTACCATTCTTGCAGGCCAGAGATAAATCTAACTTGGTCATGGTGTATGATCCTTTTAATATGTGGCTGATTTTGGTATGCTAGTATTTTGTTGAAGATTTTTGCATCTATATTTATCAGAGATATTGGCCTATAGTTTTCTTTTCTTGGAGCGCCTGTCTGACTTTCATGTCAGGGTGACGCTGACCTTGTAAAATTAATTTGGAAGTGTTTCCTCTTCCAATTTTTGAAGAGTTGAAGAAATATTAGCATTAACCCTTCTTTAAGTGTTTGATAGAATTCACCAGTGAAGCTATCTGGTCCTAGCAGCCCCAGGTGTCTGCACAATGACAGTTCTTTCAGCTCTCATGTGAGGTGAGATAGAAACTGGCTCTTGGGGAGTGCGCTGAAAGTCAGGGAGTACATTGGAAGGCTGGGGTCCTTGGACATTCACTCTACTCTCTCTTGGCCTTTCCCAGGGAGGAATGTGCTCTCTCTTGGTGCCAAGATGTACTGGCTTGGGAAAGGGGCTAACCTGGGGTAAAATTGCTCTGCTTACCAGCGTCAGCATGGCTAATTTCGATTTTTGCACATCTGGGTGCCTCAACTTCTTAACTGGATTCCGGACTTCTTATAAAGGTCTTTTTATTTCTTATGTGTTGTTATATCAGTGTTTCTGTGTGGGGACAAGGGCTGGGACTTCCTATTCCTCCACCATCTTGTTAATGTCACCACCTCCTTTTTCTCAGCTTACTGAACTGGCCAGGGCCTCAGGTACAATATCAAATAAAGGTGGCAAGAATGAGTGTCCTCGTCTCATATCTGATCTTAGGGACAAAACATTTAATGTTCTCTCATTAGGCATAATGTTAGCTGTAAGTTTTCCATGTGTGTCCTTTATAGGTTTGAGGAAGTTCCCTTCCATTCCCACCCAGTTTTCTAATGGTTGGGTTCTTTTCCCTGCTCACTGGTGCTCAAAGCTGAACTTTAGGCTTCTTGCTTTGTATGAAGATTTCATGTTTAACTTGCCATTTGGTACAGACCCTGATTCCTGCCTCCATGTAAGGTCTATTACATTCGAACTTCTAGGGATGCAGAGATTGACAGGTGTCCCTAAGAAAACATTGAGTTTGAGCATTTGTTGAAGTCTCTTTGGATTTTTGCTCTTTTGGGTCATTTTTGATCTCTAAGGAATTTTGTTATGCTCTTGCTAGCCCAACCATAATTTAAAAAAATATTTTATTTTATCCAGTATTGTTATGTATTTTTGCATTAGGAGGCATTTTTAGTTCATATAGTCTACCATACAGCAGAAACAGAAGGCACTATAGGGTTTTTAGAGTTGAAAAGACTTTTGAGTTTAATCTAATCCAGTGCTTTTATTTTATAGATTAGTCAGTCAAGCTTCTGAGAGTTTATTTGAACTCATTTGATTTGCCTGATGTCTCACACCATGCAAGTGAAAGCAGCAGTTCCCCAACTCAGGGCTTCTGACTCTAAACCCAGGGTTCTTTAACCTATATTAAGGGTCAATAAACTATGGTCAGAGGTCAATTTGCTTTGCCACTTGTCTTTGTATGGCCTGTGAGCTAAAAATGGTTTTTACATTTTTAAGTGATCAGAAAAAAATCAGAATCAGAATAATATTTCATGACATATCAAAAGTAGATGGAATTTAAATTTCAGCATCCATAAATAAAGTCTTATTGGGACACAGCTACACTCGTTCACTTATGTGTTGTCTACAGCTGCTTTTGTGCTGCCATGGCACAGCTGAGTAATCATGACAGAGATCGTATGGCCCAAAGATCCTAAGATATTTATTATCTGACCAGGTACAGAGAAGTTGTGGACTCTTTTCCTATGTCACACGTTATCTTTGCTCAGAGAAGCCAAAACTTTAAAATTCTTCATTGTGACTCTAGGGGGAGACTCTGGGGAGTGCCTTCAGTTAGTGTTTGGTTTGGCTTTGAGTCCAGCCAGACACTAATGACTCTGTTCAGATTCTTATATGTGGTTGATATATATACAATTCACATATATTTCAAAACTTCTACCTATATTCAAAGGTCCTGTAGCCTACTGTGAAGTATGCATGGGGAACATGAGTTAACGTTTGACACTATGGAAAAGCAGCTCTCAACCCCACATAATACACTAAGAAAATTGAAATCTGACTGTATTGTTGGTCAGTAAATGAAGAGGAGGGAGCGAGTCTGGGTTGTCACTGAGGGATGAGGTCTGAGGGATGATGTCACTGAGGGATGATGCCACTGAGGGATGATGTCACTGAGGGATGATAATGTCATTGAGGGAGTGTCATGATCAGGTTTTGGAAGTTTAGAACTTAAAGGCCCATAAGAATCCTTCCATGTCTAGAGTCAAGCTGATCTGGGTTCCAGTCCTGGCTTTGCCACTATAATACCTTATGGTATTAAACACAATTCCTCTGAACCTAATTTTTCACAGCAACAAGATTCTATATATTTAAATATATAGGCCTTCTGGAACAGAAGGCAATATTCTCATCTGACCAATAAAAAGATCTCGAAACACTTGAATATGTTAGGAGTAAATGAAATAGTCATATGTCTACCTGTAACAGTTTATTTAGTTTTACACATTTGCAATCTTACATATTAGATAACACATTAATTCAAAAGTAGTAGGGCTTCCCTGGTGGCGCAGTGGTTGAAAGTCCGCCTGCCGATGCAGGGGACACGGGTTTATGCCCCGGTCTGGGAAGATCCCATATGCCGCGGAGCAGCTGGGCCCGTGAGCCATGGCCGCTGAGCCTGCGCGTCCGGAGCCTGTGCTCCGCAACGGGAGAGGTCACAGCAGTGAGAGGCCCGCGTGCCGAAAAAAAAAAAAAAAAAAAAAAAAAGTTGTACCTTATTCAATTTTCACATTTGTAAGAAATAATTTTATAAAGTTTTACAAGTATATTTAATTTAATGGCATTGTCATCAACCAGAGTGATTTTCTGTGTTATATAGCACAGTTTTTAGGAACACATCACCTTACTTTCATTATGTTGTTTGAGATATTGTACCTTTGTTTGAAGCTGTTCCTGGAAATTTTATCCAAGCTACAGTTTCCCATTCACATAATAGTATAGCAGATGTGTACCACAATGTTCATTGAAGCTCTGTTTACAATAGCTAGGACATGGAAGTGACCTAAGTGTCCACTGACAGATGAATGGATAAAGAAGATGTGGTACATATATGCAATGGAATATTACTCAGACATAAAAAGAAACGAAATTGAGTTATTTGTAGTGAGGTGGATGGACCTAGAGACTGTCATACAGAGTGAAGTAAGTCAGAAAGAGAAAAACAAATACCGTATGCCAACATATATGGAATCTAAAAAAAACCCCAAAAATCGTTCCGAAAAACCTAGGGGCAGGACGGGAATAAAGATGCAGATGTAGAAAATGGACTTGAGGAACACAGGGAGGGGGAAGGGTAAGCTGGGACAAAGTGAGAGAGTAGCATGGACATATATATACTACCAAACGTAAAATAGATAGCTAGTGGGAAGCAGCCGTATAGCTCAGGGAGATCAGCTCGGTGCTTTGTGACCACCTAGAGGGGTGGGATAGGGAGGGTGGGAGGGAGACGCAAGAGGGAGGAGATATGGGGATATATGTATATGTATAGCTGATTCACTTTGTTATAAAGAAGAAACTAACACACCATTGTAAAGCAATTATACTCCAATAAAGATGTTTAAAAAAATTGTATAGCAGATGTCCTTGACACATATATTTGTGATCACCACTGCCTAACTATTCGTTATATTTTTTTGTATTAAATTTTTAAAATTTGAGATAATTGTACAGTCACATGAAGTTTTAAGAAGTGATAGGGATCCTATGTCCCTTTACCCAGTTTCCTCCAAGGGTAGCATTTTGCAAAAGTACAACAGTATTACAATCAGAAAATCGACACTGATACATCTACTGGTATTATTCTGACCTCCACAGTTTTGCATATACTCTTACGTGTATGTGTATGTGTGTGTTTAGCTCCATGAAATTTTATTTCATATGTAGGTTTGTGTGTCCACCATCACAGTCAAGCTACAGAACAGTTGCATCACACACGTGTCTCTTCTGCTGCTCTTTCAGAGCCACATCCACCACCCATCCCACCATCGCCTGTCCCTAACTTTGGCAACCATTCACCTGGTCTCTATTTCTATAATTTGGTCATTCCAAGAATGTTATACAAATGGAATCATACAGTATGTAAGCTTTTGGGATTGGCTTTTTTTTTCACTCAGCGTAATTCCTTTGCGATTCATCCAAATTATTATCTGTATCCGTAGTTTATTCCTTTTTACTGTGGAGCTGTATTCTGTAGTATGGATTAATCACAGTTCATTTAGCCATTCACGCATTGTAGGACATCTGGGTTTCTCATTTTTAGCTTTTATAAATAAATCTCCTATGAACATCCACGAACAGTTTTTGTCTAAAAAAATGTTTCTATTTCTCTCGCTTTAAAACTGATCTTTAGAAGCTCATCAACTTCCAAAATTTACAACTGTGAGTTCATGTCCCAGGAATTTATTTTTTTTCCACAAATATTTTTAATTTTCTATGTGCCAGGCACTGTTCTAAGTGCAGGAATACGCAGGTGATCAAATGTCCTGTCTTCTTGGAGCTTATATTTTAGTGAAGAGTGACAGAACAAACACACACATGTATATAATTATTATAATGTAATTATAATTACTAAAAGGGTGCTAATTTTTTGTTTGTTTATTTCTTTCTAGCTGATCCTATCAGTTGACCTCTAGGCATCCAAACCCAGCGTTAATGTGTCTCTTCCGGCTCACGTACGTCCCTAAGCAGTATCTTGTTATTCAAAATAAAGTCACTGAGACACACCAGGTAATATTTGGGAATTTGTAAGGAGCTGAATGTAAGGCAACCTCCTATTTCCTGAGGGATGCTTTAGGACAAAAATGTTGCCTCCTATGGCAGCACATTCTGGCTTGCTCTGCAACGTTACTATGACAGAAAGCCACAGAGTTAATGATGCTTTGGGCAATGATAGCGTGTGTATGTTGCCATCGTCCAGATGTGAAAGCAAATAGCTTTTGATCTGTTTTACGGCTAGGGTTTAAAAGATTGCATTTGCTAAGTCAAGTGCCAGAGGTGGTATTAATCTGTTCCATATCACACCAGAAGGTTTAGTTGAGTCTATTACTTGATTAAATTTACAGCAGTGCTTTGTCACCTGCCTTAATCCATCTGATTTCTCTCTCTTTTTTTTTTTTTTTTTTTGGCTACATTGTGTCTTCGTTGCTGCACACAGGCTTTCTCTAGTTGCTTCGAGCAGGGGCTACTCTTCGTTGCGGTGTGGTGGTTTCTCTTTTTGCAGGGCACGGGCTCTAGGAGCGTGGGCTTCAGTAGTTGTGGCACACGGGTTCAGTAGTTGTGGCTCGCGGGCTTAGTTGCTCCGCGGCATGTGGGATCTTCCCGGACCAGGGATCGAACCCGTGTCCCCTGCATCGGCAGGCGGAGTCTTAACCACTGTGCCACCAGGGAAGTCCCCATCTGATTTCCTTAGAGGCCATATGAATAAATGAAACAGAGCAGGATGACAACCACCTTTCTGCAGAAGTCTTTGGTGGTGATGCCAGTCTCTGAAATTCCTCCTGAGATGAACTTTTGCCTCTGATTTCCATTCTTGGTGGGAATGGGAGCAGTTTCAGGAACTTCTCCTTGTCCCTTCTTACCAAAATGGCTCTTACACTGCTGGAGACATAAGGAGCGTGAGGGCCTTGCCAGCTTTGAATAAACTCTTCCCATTTATGCACTCAGCGGCTGAGGAAATAACCATGAGTCCCTGTGATATGACCCCGGGTTAGGGTTCATTTATCATCCGACCTTCAGAAGCTCACGTTCTAAATGGGAGGCCGTGACGGTATTTTGGGTCCCTGGTGTCAGAGTTGGCTCAGATGCTGTGTTTACTTGCCCTCTAAAGATTTGGTTATCTTCCTTTCCTCAGTATCCGGATACTCTCATAAATGGCCACAGGTCCTTGGGAGTAGAGATTGGGGAAATGCGTATCATATATGCTTGGGATGCCACGGCAGGTACTTCCCTGACTCAATGGTCTCTGTGTCAATTAACTGGCTTGGGTATGAGAACTGGCATGGGATTGAATTTTTACACTGTGGCAGCTGGTGTCAAATCCTGGGTTTTTGTTTGTCTGTCTGTTTGTTTGCTTGCTTATACAAGTCAAGTAACACTCAAGTTGACTACTCATATTTCTTGCCCCAGGAATACCATGGCCTCTTTGCTTTTGCCATAGATTCCTTTGGGTCAAGCCACCTGGTTGCCACTCCAGCCTTGTTGACCATCATGTCCACCATCTGGCCTCTGTCATTCCAGGATCCCACCATCTCTATTTTTACCAGGGACCTTAGTTCCATAGTGGCGTTATCTACTGTGGATCTAGGTCTACAAAAGAGGCCATTGTTCTTTCACCAGTGATTTTTTTTTAATTTAATTTTTTTTGTTTTTTGTGGTACGCGGGCCTGTCACTGTTGTGGCCTCTCCCGTTGAGGAGCACAGGCTCCGGACGCGCAGGCTCAGCAGCCATGGCCCATGGGCCCAGCTGCTCTGCGGCATGTGGGATCTTCCCGGACCGGGGCACGAACCCGCGTCCCCTGCATCGGCAGGCGGACTCTCAACCACTGCGCCACCAGGGAAGCCCTAAAATTTAATTTAATTTTTATTTATTTATTATTTTTAGCTATGTTGGCTCTTCATTGGGGTGCGTGGGCTTCTCACTGTGGTGGCTTCTCTTGCTGCAGGACACAGGCTCTAGAGCACAGGGGCTTCAGTGATGCAGCATGTGGGGGCTCAGTAGTTGTGGCTTGTGGGCTCTAGAGCACATGCTCTGTAGTTGTGGTGCACGGGCTTAGTTGCTCTGCGGCATGTGGGATCTTCCTGGACCAGGGCTTGAACCCGTGTCCCCTGCACTGGCAAGTGGATTCTTAACCACTGCGCCACCAGGGAAACCCTCATCAGTGATTTTTTTTTTTTAACTGAAGAAATGTTGTTTAATTGAACGTTTTCTTAGAAAGAGAGTATCCTCTGGGTCTTCCCAGGGAATGCAGTCAAGAGGTAAGTTCTTTGGTTTTACATAAGAAATCTATCCTAACATGCCCATCTGCATGGGCCTTCTGGCTCTATCCTCAATATTCTGCCAAGGCAGTCCCAGCACCTCTGCCCCCTTGACCATAGTCAGGTCTATGCTTTAGAGAGCCATTGCCACAGGGCAGCTGGACCAGCTCAAGACGTGAGCCCACATCACCAGTGCCACATGCTGCAGATAACATAGGGTTAACCGGGAAAAAACGTACAAGCTGGAAAGTAGCAGAGAGAGGGCTGCCCTGAATTCTCATTATTCCACAGCATAGGCTGGGTCCAGATATCTGGTGCAGCATTGTCAGTGGGCCATCCCAGAGCACTCCAGGAAAGAACAAGCACACCTTCGTACCACATTATATACTTATGGGTTAGCCAAAGAGAGGCTAGGGAACCTGGTTTTTCCAAGTAACTAGAACTGCATCTAGGGATCTTCTGGGATGGAGATCAGTGTTAGGGGTCTACACAGGGAGGGCTCTGGGCACAGTCTCTCCTGCCAGGAATGATGACAGCCACCTGTCTCTCAGCAGACTGGCTCAGCCCAGTTGAGGCAGCCCTTCTGAGGGAGAAGAAAATGAGCCTGCAGGGCATCCATATTTGTCTCTCATGAATATTCAAATCTAAGTAGTAGATTTTTAAAAGAACATAGAGGAACGGAATAACAACGTCAATCACCTTGATACGATCAACACAGAACCTTGAATTTTTAAAATTAAGAACATACATTTTATATATATATATATATATATTTTTTTTTTAATTGAAGTATAGTAGATTTACAATATTGTGTTAGTTTCAGGTGTACAGAAAAGTAATTCTCATATATATATATATATATATATATATATATTCTTTTTCAGATTCTTTTCCATTATAGGTTATTACAAGATATTGAATATAGTTCCCTGTGCTATAGAGTAGGTCCTTGTTGCTTACCTATTTTATACGTAGTAGTGTGTATCTGTTAATCCTTAACTCCTGATTTATCCCTCCCCCCTCTTTTTTGCTTTGGTAACCTAAGCTTGTTTTCTATGTCTGTGAGTCTGTTTCTGTTTTGTAAATAAGTTCATTTGTATCATTTTTTTTTTAGATTCCACATGTAAGTGATATTATATGATATTTATCTTTCTCTGTATGACTTACTTCACTTAATATAATAATCTCTTGGTCCATCACGTTCCTGCAATATTGTTTACTCAGATATAATGACATACAACAGTTTCAGGTGTACACGTAATGATTTGATATACACATATACCGTGAAATGATCACTACAGTAAGTCTAGTTAGTATCCATCAACACACATAGTTACAATTTGTTTTCCTGTGATGAGAAATTTAAGATTTACTCTCTTAGTAAGTTTCAAATATACAATACAGTATTAACTGTAGTAAGTATGCTGTACATTATATCCCCAGGACTTATTTCTTTTATAACTGGATGCTTGTATCTTTTGACCTCCTTCACCCATTTTTTTAAATTTAATTTTTTTTTCATCTTTATTGGAGTATAATTGCTTTACAATGGTGTGTTAGTTTCTGTTTTATAACAAAGTGAATCAGTTATACATATACATATGTTCCCATATCTCCTCCCTCTTGCGACTCCCTCCCTCCCACCCTCCCTATCCCACCCATCCAGGTGATCACAAAGCACCGAGCTGATCTCCCTGTGCTATGCGGCTGCTTCCTCCTTCACCCATTTTGCGCATTCCTCACCACCCATACCTGGCAACCACCAATCTGTTCTTCATATCTATGAGTTTGATTTTTCTTTTTTAGATTCTATAAGTGAGATCATATAGTATTTATCTTTATCTATTTGGCTTATTCCACTTACCATAATGCCTTCAAGGTCCATTCATGTTGTGACACATGGCAGGATTTCCATTTCTACGGCTGAATAATATTCTATTATACATATATATTTATTCTTTATCCATTCATCCATCAATGGACACATGTTGTTTCGCATACATTACTTTTTACACGTCATAAAACCTACATAAAAATTGACCAAAATAAAAACAGTAGAACTTTTATAGGACCCTCTTTTTTTGAAGATCTAATTGGCTTTATTAACAATTCGTGAGTAGGGTAGCATCCCGTCTAGCAAGTAGAACGGTGCTCCCCAATAGGACACTTTTATTGTCTAGTCACAAGCCAATAAAATTAGAAACAAACAAGTTAAAGGAGAAATACCAAATGTTAACTATGTGGAAACAAGAAACAGTCCTAGATAACACCAGGATCAAAGAGAAAATTTAAAAAGAAATTACTATCTAGAAACAAAGAAAAGGAGAATTACTAAAACAGAAAACTAACAACAAAAAAGGCAGAACAGCAAATTAACTCATATCAAATTAAAAGACAAAAACCATCTGAATATATCAGTAAATGCCAAAAAGGTATTGGATTAAATTTATCACATTATTAATAAAAATAGTATTCCTATTTAAGAGGAAACTCTTAAATCTTAAGACTACTAAAATCCAACAGCAAATATTACCCTAAAGTGAAGACATTAAGACAATTTCAAGAACAATAAAAAACTAGAGAGAAGGATGCCTTCAATCAGTATTATTATTTAATGTTATTTTGGAGATTTTAACAAATGTAATAAGGCCAGAAAATTAAATAACACACATAAGTATTAGAAAAGAATAGATTAAAACCATCTCTTCTTGCTACTAATAAAATTTTATACTGTGAAAATCCAAGGAATATTGGGTAAAAACTTACTGGATTTAATAAGTGAATTTGGGTGAAAAATAACTTTATGAAGAACTAGATTTTTCATTACTTAACAATAAGCACACAGTAATGAAAGTAGAAAGATTATATACTTTAAAATAGTGACAAATTTATTTAACAGTGAGACCCAGAGTCCATGTAAACATTTCTTACTAAAAGACATTAGATCTGAATAAGCACATTATGTTCTTGGATGTGAGGATACTATAATGAAAATGATAATCCTCCCAAATTGATACGTTAATTATTGCAATTTCAATTTTTGATTTTTTATTTTAGAACTGGGTGAAAAGATCTTAAATTTCACATGGTAGAATGTTCAAGAATAACTAAGAATACTACGAGAAAGGAGACCAAAGAGAACTTGCTTCATATGCAGCGTACGCAATAAAACCTCTGTAATAAACCAATACGGGTATATATAGGGATAGACAAGTGGGTCATTGGAACGGAATTAACAATCCAGAGCTAGACGTCAGAATAAATGACAATTTAACATAAGATAAGTTTGGTGCTGGTTAAATTCAGAGGGAAAATAATGGGCTCTTTAATAGATGGTGCTGGCATAACTGCATATCCATTTGGAAGAAAAAAATGGACCCCGTTCTTGTATCAAACACAAAAATAACTCCAGATGGATTAAAAACAAGTGTAAGACAAATGTAAAAGAACAAATTTAAATTTTGCAAAAAAACCCATAGACTACAGGATTTAGGGAGATTCTACCAACCAAGATTGGAAACCCAGAAGTAATAAAATAAGACTTATTTGGCTACATAATAATTTAAAGTTTTTGTATAGAACACACTTCCCTATACAAAGTCCATAGGTTAATAATATTTGTAATGCAGATGTCAAAGAGTTAGTTTCTATAACATACAAAGGACTCTGACAAATTGATGGAAGACATACCAAACAAGAGAAAACCAGGCAGTATATTTGAATAGACAATTTACAAAACAAATAGTAAAAGCCTGTATGAAAAGATGCTTTGATTCATTACTAATCAGGGAAATGCAAAGTAAAGCAACAATAAAGTATAGGTTAACACCTATTAGACTAGCGAAATTAAAACGAAATCAAACTTCCTGTTCTCAGGGGTGTGTGTGAAAGACACTCATGCTTATAAAACGCGAAGTGTTACATCTTTTTGGGAAAGCAACTGGGAACAACTATTAAAATTTAAAATATCTTATACCCTTTGAGAACCAGCATCATGCTTCCAGGAATTTATCGCATGAAAACAAATGGACACAATTTATGAGCACATACATTTTTATTGCAGCATTGTTTGTAGTGGCCAAGAATTGAAAAAAAAAATGTGAATTCCTTGTCAATAGGAAAATGGGTGAGTAAATAATGATATACCCACACCATGAAATATTGTGCAACCATTAAAAAAAAAGAGAGAGAGCCACACCAGATGACTTGGAGTGATTTCCCTGAGGAAATTTCTGAGTGAGTAATGCAAGATGGAGAAAAGTGCATATAAACAAATGATACCAGATAAAAGTCCTGCGGGTATGTATGTGCTTGTGGGCATGTGTGTGTGTAGGATTATCTAATTATAGAGAAAAATATGGAAGAATACCCGTAAGTTTTTGAACTTGGCTTATCTGGGGCATATAGAGAATGGGACACAAGATGCTGAGAAGGTGGGGAGGGAGCCAGGGAAAGGTCAAGGAAAACTGGCGTGTATTATTTTCCTAATTTTGTAAAATCATCTGAGGTCCCACGGCAACATATCGAAGTGAGAACGCGGTTCTTATATGCATGAGTTTCCTATGTGTATGTATGTAAAAAAAAAAAAAAAAAAAGGAAATGCTCCTCCAAGAAACAGAATGCAATGAATAGCCTAGAAACTTATGAAGAAAATGTCATAACTTTTAAAAACATACAAAGGCCACCAGACGGTATGATCCATAAAAGCAGGTACCAGACCAATTTTGATGATCATTTTATCCCCCCAAATGTAGCATAATGCCTCTGTAGCATTCTATATTTTTTGAATGAATGTTGTCGAATAAAATAAAAAATAAAATTGTGATTACCATTATTTTATTTTGTTTTTTCCATTTTATCTTGTGATTTTTGTGTTTTATTTTGTGATTACCATTATTTTATTTTGTTGGTAATGATTAAAAATCACAATATTCAGAGTTGGGGCAGTGCATGGACACGGGCTGGTAGAAGTATAAATCTGTTAATGCTTCAGAAAGGTGAGTTCTTGCAAACTTTCAAGGAACAGAAAATTCCCATGATATGTAGTCCCCAGAGCTTAGAAAAATTTATCCACTAGTTTTATGAAACTCCTATTCAGCAAGACTTTCTTATAAGGTCTGTTCCTTCCCTTCATGACTTTATCACGATTTATAACTTTATTTAAGATGTCCACATACTACACTATACTATTCTGTACGATGTACTATGTATTATATTTAGAGATGTGTTGTGTGATTATTTGTTTATATACGTCTCCTTCCCTGAGTAAGAACAGAACCATGTTTGTTTTTGTTTTCCTTCTGAAGGCTCTGCAGCCCCAGCACCTGGTTGAGTGCCTGACCCATAATATGTACTCAGCTAATATTTGTTACATACCTGAATACGATTCCAAATTCTGACATGCATGCATAGGGAGGGGCAAAAAATTTAGCTAAAAATCAAGACAGCTTCCTGAGAGTCTTAAGTGGACACGGCAATGTATTTTTCTTGCAGCTGGGGCCCATATGATGTAGCAGAAAGGCTCTGTCCTCAGCACCAGATTGTGATCACCTGGAGGACAGGGACCTTGTCTTTTTCGTCTTTATATTCCTCCACAGGTGGCATATTTATTGGTCCATGATTGAACACTACGTACCTAGCAATATTGATGTAAATGCTGTTGGTTTTCAGATTTTACAGTTAACGAAGCATGGTAGATGAGGGTGTGGCTTCTGGGCAGATGGGACAGTACTGTCTGTCAATTCGAGACAGAGTTACCTGACCGAAGGTGAGACGTGGATGAGCCTGGGGAGGGTGGGTACCCATGCCCTCGCTGCACAAGCATCAAGGCAAGGGATACCGTGAGAGTTGATGGAATAAGAAACAGATGTGTGGGGGCTTCCCCGGTGGCGCAGTGGTTGAGAGTCCGCCTGCCGAGGCAGGGGACACAGGTTCGTGCCGCAGTCCGGGAAGATCCCACATGCTGCGGAGTGGCTGGGCCCGTGAGCCATGGCCGCTGAGCCTGTGCGTCCGGGGCGTGTGCTCCGCAACGGGAGAGGCCACAACGGTGAGAGGCCCGCGTACCGCAAAAAAAAAGAAACAGAAGTTTATATTATTTACAGACACAAAGGAAACCAATTAGAGTAAAAATCATAGTGTAAATATCCCACATTGAGTACAAGAGTTAAAGCCTCCTCATTCACATGGTTCCAATTGGTCTTCAATAGTTAACAGTTGATACAGTGAGATATCATGGTCTTAATGAAGCATTCTCTTTAGCTTTATAAGAAAAAACCAGAAGAAACCAGGAACTTTAAAAGGCAGAGGCACAATGGGTGGCGTGGGGTGGAAAGAGCCGGTGTGACTTCTGGTCATGAGCTTTTCCGTGCTATTTACTGTTACCCATGAGCACATATTTTGATCAGAAAAAGAGTCCTCACTCTGTTTCATCATAGGCGGTTTACAGTAAACCTGAGCTTAGCCCCCTATTTGTTTAATCTACTACCAGTTCTTACTCCTTCCCCAGAGAGAGTAACTGCAACCTTGTCTCACACCTCACATTCTCCATACGTTTCTTTCAGCCCAGGCAGGATGCCCCAACTGGAGTCAAGTGAGGACACAGGAAGAAGGTGTGTGGAATTGCCTGTCCAGACACTGAGCAGTGGACAATGGGAGGCCAGAGGGCACTGCCAGAGGTCCAACTCAGCATCCTCAGTCTTGTCAACCAGAGCCACAACTTTACAGAGCCTGTGAGATCTAAACAGGCAAAGTGGAGCGTGTTGGAAGGAGCACGTCATTAGGAATGAAGATTGTGCGTTCTGGCTCATCACTGGCCTTCACTTAACCTACTCAATTCCTCATGTGTGAAATGTACACGTGAGGTACATTATGAGGTACCTCACTGGTACCTCATTACGAAGCTGGAAAGACGGGAGCATGTGGAAGTGTTTCACAGATAAAACAAAACTCTCTACATTATTAAATCTCTCAGTCTATAATGTGAGCTTTATGTTCATCATTCTTGCTCTTGTAGCAATTCTAAAGCCAGAGACATGACATAATCATTCATTCATTCATTTCTTCCTGCATGAAAAATTCATGGAGTCCTTACTAGGTGACATGCCTTATTCTAGGTGTTTACATTTAGTACCTCATTCAGTTTATTATGAATTTACTTACACCCATGGCTGTGCTGAACTGTGCTGGAATGTAAAGCAAAAGGAAACATCAGGAATCCTGCCCCTATTTTTTCATTGTGCATCTCTTTGCATTAATTTTGCTTTTTAAAAGTATTTCATTAGAATATTATTTATCTGATTATTGAGCTTTTTGGTGCCCCTTTAAATTTTGTGCCTGAGACAAGTGTGTTGCTCACCTCACTCCGGTCTTAGCTCTGCTAATAACCCTGTGAGGTAGGTATTATCCTAATCATGTTATAGAAAAAGAAATTTCAGTTCAGGGAGATTAGCTAACTTGTCCAAGGTTAAAAAACAAATAAACAGTAAAACAATAATTTAGATCCAGGTCTCTGTGACTTTATGCCACTGCTATCTTTTAATTGATGAAATGTACAGGAAAATTCCTTTGGGATCTAGAAAGTGCTATTTAGTATTACCGTTTTAAAGCCTATTTTTGCTCTCAATGAGTTTTATCTTGGATTAAATACTCCTATAATTTAGAGACTCATTTTCTTTGTATTACACAGCACTGTAATATAGATGTATTACAATGTAATGTACATTACAATACCTGTAATGTACAGACAGGAATGTGATAAATAACAGTT
>RJWK010026965.1:16471-26826 GCA_004363435.1 Platanista minor | reverse complement strand
TGCGGTACATGGGCCTCTCACTGTTGTGGCTTCTCCCGTTGTGGAGCACAGGCTCCGGAAGCGCAGGCTCAGCGGCCATGGCTCACGGGCCCAGCCGCTCCGCGGCGTGTGAGATCTTCCCGGACCGGGGCGCGAACCCGTGTCCCCTGCATCCGCAGGCGGACTCTCAACCACTGCGCCACCAGGGAAGCTGGAAATAATTTTTTTTTACTCAGAATTTGAAAGCTACATTGTCTTCTAACCCATAATACTGCTATTTAGAAATCTGATGTGTTACAATTTTTGAACCCCTATATTTGACCTGTGTTGATGGGCATTGGGTGGCTTCTGCCAATTTGAAAATGGTATCCATCAATTCTGGGAAATTGCTTGAGATTTTTAATGCTAATTTCTTCTGTTTCTTTTCCAGTTTTCTTTTTTGGACTTCCTATTAACCACACTCTTGAATTGATCTTCTAAATTTCTTACTTTTTTCTCTATTATTTCCCAAGACTTTTAATCTTTTTATTTTCTTGGACATTTTCTGTCATCTATGAAACATTGTATTTCTATCATACTTTTAATTTCCAAGTATTATCTCTTTTTCCTATTCTTTTTTACAGCATTTTTATTTGTTTGATTGTTTTCATGTCTTAAGACCACTGATTTCTGTTGTTGAAGTCGTCTTTTTTCTGAATTGCCTGTGTTACCTCTAAGCTACTTGCTTGTTTGTTTAGGTCTCTGTCTTTCATGTTAGAACCATTCCTTAAACATCTGGTACTATTTGGCTGTCCACTCATATTTCACAGTGAGGCACTAAAAGAAAGGATAAAAACTGGATAGTAGTGAGTAGGTGCTTGTATTCTTTTGGGTTTCACTGTAGGGTGATATGTTTCTCCCAAATCAATATCTGTGGATCTTTTCTCTTGGCCTATTTTGTTTTCCAAGATAGAAACCCTATAGAAATCTCCTATTTGGGGGTCATAAGCCCATCTGCTCACATTCAGAGGTCTGAGTGAGTCAAGGAGAGTGAGATTCTATTATTTATGTCAATATGGTTTCTTACTCTTGGCCTCAGCTGTGCCTGCTGTTCCCAAGTTCTTCTGCTAGAACAGAGAAGCAGTATTTGGCTACCCAGTATACTTTGAGACAATTTCTGATAACATGTATGGAAAATAAGTTTGGATAAGCAAAAATGATTGCCAGAGGATAACTTGTTATCATTTGAATGGCATTCAAGTTCCTCTGCTTCCCAACAGGTGTGAAGTGACACATAAGTTTGCTATGAATGGGTTACAGGTATGTGATCTACCCGACCACCTCAGCCCTTGGAGAGCCACCGGGCCACCGGCCATGAGCACATAGTGCATTTACCCCTGTGAGATATATACACATGATAATTTCCTATATGTGTCATTACATGAAGAAATTGGAAAACACCATCCTCTACAATCTCACCCAATCTACATTTCTAGTCTTGCTTCTCACAACTTCCCAGAATAAACTTTTCATTTCTAGTCAATACCTGGAAAATCCCACTGCCATCCTTTTTTCCCCTCCTCTCTCACTTTTTGCTTACTCACCTGGTCTGCTCGCATGTATTTTCCACTTATTTACCCTTAAGTCTAATCTCAAGTTTCAGCCACTATATAAAGCTTTCTTAGATTATTCTAGCTATTTGTGATGTTTTTTCCTCTGAATTCTCATAGCATTAATTTTTCATAATACTCATTTCCTTTTTCTTGATCTATTTTATATTGCACTTATATTCATATATATTTTCTGTCCAACTAGATTGTGAGCTTCCTAGAGGATCAAACCCTGTCTTATTCATTGTTTTGACCCCTTTACTGTACTGTCTCATTCCCTCAACCATCTTTGTTGGATTGTATGAATGAGTGAATGAATGAATCAATCAAAAATTAATGCAGCTAATACACTGTCACACTCTCTGACAACTTGTATTGCTAAACTTTAAGGTCAAATCTCTTCACAAATCCAAGTGAAGTTTCTATGGGGACATGCTTGGTAGTGATTTTTTTTAATTTTTAATTTTTTGGAATAGTAATGTACTGTCTAGATATGGGGTGTGATTTGCCCTTTAGTGAAACTTCTATCAGCAGCACAAGTGTTTTTTCTTTCACTGTCCTCAGAGTATAAAAATCAACATGATTCTGTCACCTGTGTTTATAATTTCTTTAGAAACACTTTTTATTTCTTTTAAAGTGATATGTAAGAAAAGGAAAACCATAGAATTAAACAGAACACAAATCTGCCATGCAGGATTTCACCTTTTGTTTTCTCCTTCATCAGTTAGATATGCATGTATAATGCATTTTGAAAATACCAACCCACTTATATTTTCCTCTGAAGCTAGCCTAAGGGGTTGCTGCTGTTGTTTTCCACAAGATAGCAACTTTATTAGCTCTTTCTCCAAACTTGTCCATTTGAACGTGTTTATTTGCTTTGTTTCTTAGTTTACAGTGTGTTACATTTCCACAGGTTTCATTCCAGAGTTCTTTGCGCAACTTCTCTTTTTTCCCCTACTTTCTAACATCTGTCCTCATCTGGCTCTGACCTTTGACCTGTGTGCTGGTAAGGGAGAGGGGTAAGTTCTGTACTCATTCTTTTGCTACAAGTCGTTTATTAAAGTAATTCAAGGTTCTTAGAAAAGTAGGAAGTAGGGTTAAAAGCCCTAAGTGTGAATTTTAATTCTACCAGTATTCAGTCAGTAACCTCTGGCAAATTATGGCCTCTCTCTGGGCATTTTCTTTCATCAGAAAGTGAATAGGTTGGACTAAACTAGTGGTTTTCAAATTAAAATCCTTAATGACCCAGGAAAGCAGGAAGATATATCCCGGACCAGGGGAATAGAAAAGACCAAGCCACACACACATCCGCAGAACAGTTGTTCTAGCTAAAGCTACAGTGGGGAAATCAGGCTGGCAACAGGATGAAATCACATCATTACATCCCATACCCACATCCCTAATGTACAGAAGAGTAAAGGAGTTACCGCCGAGAGGAAAAGTCATTTAAATTTGTGGTGAGATATTGCTTTACAGTTTGGCAGTAGAAGTCATCAAAGAACGTGATATGATCTTGTCAGCTTTCAGCTTTGTTTTATACATTGGAAAGCTTTGCAAAAGTTTATTTAAAATAAGTATTTCATGGCTAAAAATTAAAGTTTATAAACTGCTGGACTACCTAATGCTATGGTTCCTTTCAACTCTAGATGTGCTTGACTCACCGGGCAATGCAATAATGACTGGTCCAGTGGGGTCTGTATTTGGTGTTTTCTGGTTGAAAGTGTCAGAAGGGCATTGGAGGGTGCAAATTAAGGGACAGTATATGACAGCACTGATCCTCTGCACTATAAGTTCTGTGATGGTCTCACACGCTTTCTCATCTCTGACCTCATTTGATCATAACAAGTGTTCTTGCAAGTCACTGAGGATAAAATCCCCTGGGTTACGGGAATGGTGTTTATAGTCATTAAATCTGGGTTTAAGTCCTGGTTTTGTAACTTAATAACTATGTTGCCTTGGGCAAGTTCTTTTACCTCCTTAATGCTCTAATTTTTTCATTTATAAGATGGGACTAATAATATCTTCTGTAATTGGTTAGCATTAAGTTGAAACTATATAATTAATATCAAGTTCTTAATATAGTGCTTGATAAATAATCCACAAATATACCTATTGTTTTTGTTGGTGGTGGTGGTGTTACAACCCTCTTTAGAGTCAGCTGGAAGAATACTTCTGCAAAATCCTCTGACTACCTTTGCTGTACACTTAGGTGTTTGTTTTCCTGTGTTTGCACTTCACTAGTCCAAGTCCCATTAAATAACTATGTTTTTGTATCTAGTTTCATACTTGAAGCTCCCTGAGGGAAGGCTGTATGTGTTTTTATTCATGTATTTAAGTGCCTAATACAGTATCTGTATTACATTAATGCTCAATAGTTTTTGAATGAATGAATCCTCAAAAAAAGTTTACATTTTGTGAACTGAAATGTGTCTTTAGTCAGTTTTTACTTTGTGTTTCATCCACAGTTGCATCAGAGGCAGCAGAGACATTGTTGTTAAAAATAGCTTTTAGCAGCTTAATATGCTATAAGCCACAAGGAAGATAACGCTGAAGCTGAATCATGTACAAGCACAAATTTCCCTGAAAAATTTGTTCAATTCAAGGACATAATTTCTTTCTACTTTTTGGATATACAAAGATGTAGATGCAGCACTAAAATAGCTGTTTATTTTAAAAATAATCATTCTTTTAGACCTAACTAAATCCTACCTCTCCTGAAAGGACTTTCTTGTCTAAGCTGACCCAAACAGATTTCCTTTCCCCCTATCGCTCTGTCCCTCCCTTGCTTATATTCATCTTTCATGTATATTTATTGTGCATTTACCCACAGGATGCCAGGCATTATGATAGGTGCTAGATATTAAGTCATACACTCAAGATAGACATTATCTCTTGCCCTTGTGGAACTCACCTTCTACTGGAGGATCAGATGAGAGTCTTCATATGGGTCAGATTGAACTCTGACAGACAACCATGTAGATAGACCATTATGCTCACTAGAGTTTCATGTGTTCTGGGAAGGCCAGGTTCCTAACTGGCAGAGAATATTTGTGGACACTGAGAAAGATGTCCATCCTGTGGTTTACATAGTATCCTAAAGACCTGAGAGACATAACATGAGTCTGGCCAGCATTGGGGCGCAGGCACATAGAAGGAGAGGACGGTAAGGGAAAATCACGTGAGGAAAATGGCCTCTTGGACAGGGTCTTCCCTGTGCCCCCATATCCTCCCCTTGCTAAAGATCTTAAACGGCAAGGCCTGGGTGCAACTGTGTGAGGCTGGTGGTCTTCTGAAGTCTCCTCTCCAGTGTCCAGTGTTCTGTGAAGAGCCAGGGCAGTGGTATAAATCGAGCACCATATCACTTGGTCTCCAGAAGCAGAGGAGATTTGCTGCTTGCTGGCACAGGAGAAGAGTGCCAGAGACCAGCAGTTCCGAGAAAGCCTGCAGGGGTCCAGCTATAGCCACTTGTCACTAGTCAGCCAAGAGGGACCATGGAAGCAGCAGCCATTGGAACAGAAGGGCCACAAAACCACTAGCAGCAATTTTGATTATTTGTGGAGAATCACATCTCTCCCCAGGCCCAGAGATTCCTGGTGAGGCTGATTAGGGAGAGAGATTCTGGAAAAGGCAAGACTTCCTGTTAGTCCAGAGAGTGAGGTCCCAGACCATTGTGATTTGGAGTATTGCTATAATTTTCACACAATTACACTTGCTGGCAAGCGAGACAAAGTGAGTCTCACTATTTACTATTGACTCACAATAGTAAATGCATAATTGCAGTAAAATGTAAGTGCAACAATACCTAATATTTGATGAATGCTTATGATATGGAAGACACTTTTGTAAGCATAGTACATGAATTATTTCATTTAATACTTCAAACATGTGAAGTAGGTACTATTATGTCCAATTTACAAATGAGGAGATTGAGACTGGGGGAAGTTAAATAACATGCCCAAGGTCACACAGGTGGGTTGTGGCAGAACTAGGATGGGAACCTAAGTGATCTGATCACAGAGCGTATGCTTATGTCTTACGCATTCACCACTTCTTTGATGGTTATGTCTATAAAGCCTTGTCTCCTGACTAGGTATAAGTTCTTTAAGGGTTGAGTGCCTTCTGCTCATTTTATAGCAACCTCAAAGGCACTGGGCATGGCGTGCCCCGCTGGGCAAGACTTTCAGTAAGAAACTTGTACTATGTAAGCCTAATGTGCTAGCTGCTATCCTCCCTCCCTCTTCACCCCCTAGCTACTCTTACTCATGCATCTCAGACATCTGGTGATTATGTTGCCTAGCACTTCTTCAAACTACTTGTCTTGGGTAATTATCTACCCAACTTCATCCCAATTGTCTCATATTCTAGTGTGTTCCTTCTTTCCCTCAAAGAAGGTTCTATTTCTTTACTACAACAGATGTGCATCAAGTGAATGGAGGAAAGTGATTCAATTGAGATAATTCAAGTGAGCCTGAAATCATTCAACAATCATTTATTGAATGTTTCTTTTGTTTCAAGCACTATCATGGATAATGGGTGAGACACAGTTTCTACCTTAATAACTTCATAAACTAGTCTAGGAGAGGCAGCATTTGTAGTTAAGAACTATAAAATTAGACAGAATGGATCAAGTATACAGTTTGGGGTATGGCAGGAGCATTCAGAAAAGCGAGAAATCACTTTGGATGTGGGATACCAAGGCTATATGAAAGTAGCATTTGGTATGGTCCTTGAAGAGTTGAAATAGAAAATGTTTATGTCTTGTCTTAAGGGTAGGGTCATTCCAATATGGAAGTCCTTTTACTCTTCCCGGGATTCCTTTAATTTTTTAAATGAATGTCTTTTAACTTAAATGGATCCCTAATGGGTGAAACTGCTGCCAGTAAGAAAAGATAATGAGCTCTATGTACATGCTGTTATTATCTGCATTGATTGATGAGGATATTAAAGCTCAGAAGTTAAATAACTTAACCAGTGTTCCAAGCTAATAGATGGGTAAGCTGGGAGGAAGATTCAGACCTGTTGGTTGTAGAACTGGACTTTCCTCTGACTATTTTAAAGTCTATACTATGAAGAATTACTTAAAAATAAGGGGAAGGAAAAAAAAAAACTTTATTGTAGAGGAAGAGTTCTGTGCTCAGTTAAGACTGGAAAATGACACTAAAGTTAAGCAGGTACCATTACTATACATGTTTTCAGAGTCTTACCATTAAAACACATTATGAATCTCTAAGAAGGGGGTATAGACTGCATTATTTCTCCAACTGGACCATGAAACTGGATATTTGTGAAGCATCCCTGAGATGAGTGTTCATCAAATGTATCTTGGAGAGTGCTGCATTGTAGCCCAGAAGACTGAGCAGAGTTTCAGGTGATATGGAGGAAGAGGGATATGGGGAAGTGGCTATTTAGGACCCAGGAACCTTCCTTGTTCTACTTGAAGCATAGCATGTAGGCAGTCACTTTCTTCAGTTTCAAGTCAGGGCAACCTTGGCTGAGCACATCTTAGGAGCTCAATCAATACTTAGAGAATTGACTTGAATTAGAGAATACAACACTTCCTCCCATTTCAGTAGAGGCTCTCCCAATAACAGAACTATTTGGAGAGAGTAGCTGTGTAGCTGTGTAAAGAGCCCTGCCAACAGTTTTGATTTGGCTTCTCTAGAGGCAGCAGACAGTCATGTCGTGGGGAATCTTCCCTCTCTGCACAATCCAGTAGAAAATTTCAGAGTTTCTCTTCCTACTCAAGGTCATCTCCTCTCCTTACACCCAGCCCCAAACTGTGACTTAAAGCCTTATGGTTTATTTTCATAGTGTTTCAAATGGAGACTCTTTTGCAGATTTTTTTTTTTTTTTTTTTTTTTTTTTGCGGTACGCGGGCCTCTCACTCCTGTGGCCTCTCCCGTTGCGGAGCACAGGCTCCGGAGGCGCAGGCTCAGCGGCCGTGGTTCACGGGCCCAGCCGCTCCGCGGCATGCAGGATCCTCCCAGACCCCGCTTCCCCCGCATCGGCAGGCGGACTCTCAACCACTGCGCCACCAGGGAAGCCCTTGCAGCTCTCTTTTAATCAAACATTTATATGGTGGTTCACTTTGAAGACAAAATATTGTACTTTAAATTCACCCTGAGATAATTACAACATCATGGTCTTTATTTGAGCTGCAAAACCCATAGTATTTTTGTGGAAAATGAAGCCATCAAAAATTTGAGTCTGTGTAAATTTCCTGAATTATCAGATGGAGAGAAAATAGGATTTTAAGAACAAAGAGAGAAGATATCTGACCTATATGACTCAAGTTTTATCCAGTTGTCCTTTCAGTTTTAAAGGAATGGTGGCTTTTTATTTCACAAGATATGTGGTAGAGAAAAATAACGATATCTTCATTTACATGGTGCTTTTAGCTTATTAAAAGTTTTTTTTAATATCCATGATCTCACTAGACTTGACTGTTACTACAATCCTGTAAAGAAAAAAGGTCAATTAATGATTGACCTCCATGTCGTAGAGGAGAAAACTGCAACCTGAGAGGATAGTGACTCCTAATTCCCATAACCCTATTTAACTTATTCAAACATATCTTTTGTGCCACTAATATGTGCTAAGCACTGTACTAGGATATGGGAATCTGAGGATGAAGATGAATAAGATACTGTACCTATCCTCAAAGTTCGAGCCTTCCAGGAAGAAAGACCAACATGAAAATGATAAATTGGCATGTGTGGTGATAAGGTCTGTTCACAGTGCTGAAAGAGCATCTGCTTTCTCAGTGAGACATGATAGACAAGTGCTGAGAGTGATTCAGAGCAATGGTTCTCAAACTTCAGTGTGCACCCAAATCACTGCAGAGTACTGGGTCCCTCTTCGAGAGCTCCGGACTTAATAGTTCTGGGGTGGAGAATTTGCTTTTCAACACATGGTGCTGATGCTGCTGGTCTGAGGACCACACTTTAAAACCATTGATATAGGGACTGATTGATGCAGGCCCTGGGACGTGAGGCAAAAATTGGATCATTAAAGGACAAGGAAAGACTCCCAATTAAGACTCAGCGAGAAGGCTGTCAAATTGTTTTAACAACCCAGTGAGATGAGAAATTATAAATTTTTAATAGGATAAATTAATGCCTCGTCAATGTTGCTACCAAGGCTTGGGAAGATGAGAAGGGAAGTAGGAAATTGTAAATATGGGTGGATCCTTGGTTAAGACTGACCTAGGAGTGGAAAAATTATAGATGCTGGTAGCGTGGTTTTTGGACGTGAGGTCTCATTTGGGTAGGAGGGAAATGAAGATAGGTTAAGGGCGACAGGCCCACCACAGTTGTTTTCATACTGTGAAGCAATGGGACTAATTCTTACAGTTGCATATTACAGAGGTTTCTTGAGAGGAAGAGGCAGGCTTTGTGCCCACCACCGTTGCCTCAAACAGGGCAGCTGTGCTTTTATTTATGTTGAATCTACTGGAATTCCTTGTGATAACTTATTTCCATAAAAGGTTCTGTAACCAAATGGAATTTGGTCACAACTGAACTACTATAAAAGAAAGAGGTCAAGGGTTTGGGGGTGTTGATGGGTTTTGCTGAAATGGGGATTTTGTTGTAGTTCCAGTCACAGCTTGTGCTCCTTCTGGCTGCCCAGGTAAACTTTCCTTTGTGCAACAGTGATTCTGGAATAATGTTTTCACGGAATAAACCCAAGTCAGACAGAAACACAGCTGTCTGCTAGTGAAAAGGTTATACACAATTACTCCCAAGGGCCCTGGGAAGACAAGAAATGTGTAGGCCTTTTAGCTGTATACTGTGTCCAGGGGTCATTTGCTTATTGGGAACATAGGGTAATTAGTACATTTTCAGGCCCTTTTGTCATTTGTCTTATTGATCTCCTGATATTTTATAAATGTTTTCATTCATGTAATGCTATTTGCTCGCCTTATATAACCCTTTCTGGTGTGCCTCTATAGAAAGTATTTGGGGAAAGATGAGACAATTATATACAAAGATATTTATATATTAATGCACTCAGCAAAACAAGGACAAAGTGGAGGCAATATATAAGCCATGTCGTAATTTAAGCCAGTATTTCTGAAATATGTCTGGATAACAAATAAAATTCTTGTTAAAATTAAAATGACTAGATTTGAAACTACTGAATCAAAATTTTTAGTGGAGCATCTTGAATCTGTATTTTTAACATGTTCCCAGGTGATTCATATGCAGTCAACTCATTGTTGGGTATTTAAAAATCATAGCTTGAGGCCATCAAGGCACCTATATGTGGCCCTATATGATATATTCAACCAGGGCCAGTCTACAATGTAAGAAGCTATGCACAACCTGTGGGGCAGCCTAATTTTATTGCCCACTACTCTTCACAGCTACCATGTTTATTTGCCTCTATGAGTCTTGTTTCCCAACACATATTATGTTCAAAATAAATATTCTCTAATGATCCTCTGGGGAACAGGCAGCAAAAACTGAAAAGTATATCTTACAGAACTACCGTCAGGGAAGAATGTAAGCCAATTCCAGACTTATAAATGTTGCCTGATTCTAAAGTATTTAAGAACTGGGTTTCGGGCTTCCCTGGTGGCGCAGTGGTTGGGAGTCCGCCTGCCGATGCAGGGGACACGGGTTCGTGCCCCAGTCCGGGAAGATCCCGCATGCCGCGGAGCGGCTGGGCCCGTGAGCCATGGCCGCTGAGCCTGCGCGTCCGGAACCTGTGCTCCGCAACGGGAGAGGCCGCAACGGTGAGAGGCCTGCGTACCGAAAAAAAAAAAAAAGAATTGGGTTTCATCAT